>VWZK01015298.1:41382-58655 GCA_013396935.1 Baryphthengus martii | reverse complement strand
TTTTTTTTTTTCCCCTCACCATGCACCTTTGCCCAGCACTACATTCTGCTAAGGACTTGTATCATTATACCTATTTCTTATCCCTCTTATCTCATCTGAAGCCTTTTTCAACAACTCTTTCTGCGGATCGTGCAGCCCCCTTCAGGTGGGTAAGGCAGAAAGGTAGCATCTGAATAAGGCAAGAACCACTGAATGCTAACCACTGACTTCTCTTTGTGTTGAAGCCCTTTCAGTTTCCAGGAAGGAAAGATAACTCTTTTTTTTACTGTGACTTTTCTCTGAAGAGGATGCATTTTCTACTCAATTAACTCCCTCCACCGAAGAAGATGCAGAACAGTGAAAGACTGGAACAGTCTCTTAGACAACATCTCCTATATCTGTGACTAAGCCTACAACCTAAACATTGCATGTGTCTACTTTACTAATCATGTATCTCACTGTCTCTTATGTTTGTTCCCTTCTGCAGTTTCCTGACATATATTTTTACTCTCCTGAAGATAAAAAACATCTATTTTTACTGTATCTAGTACACCCTGAGTCCTGGTTTGTAGAAACCTCTGTAATACGTTTCATAAAACAATGATAAACCAAACAGGTACTAGATTTGGAAAATATTGCAACATGAGGACAGTCTATACTGGTTTTGAGAAGTTTGTCCTCTGCACCTGATTCTCTAACTTGGATGTTTGTTCAGCCACCATAAATTTGAGAAGTCTTAGGAATTCCTTAGGAATACAGGCAGCTTAGACTCCCTAACTGTGGCCACTCAATCAAAACTGCAACAGCCATTTTCCACTTCTGCCAGGTAACTCCAACAGGCAGCCGTGGTGCCTGCCCCTGACTGCAGAGGCTATCTGATTGCTCTTCCTTGCTCACCCGCTTAATCCTTCTAAATCTTACTATTTCTAATTATTAGTCCATCATTCTTCTCAGTCTACCCTCCACTTGGTCCACCTCTCTCCACATAAACTGACTTTTCCTAATTCTTCTTCCCCACGTACACTGTCAACTGCTTCTTCACCAGCTCCCTCAATTCTAAGTTTACCAAGTCCTCCAGGTCAGGCAAACATATTTCCTCATGAAATGGGAATGAACTCACTTACATAGGGTACCTGGCCTCTCCTCTTGACTTGCATAAGCCTATGAATGACATCTGGAAGATGCCAAATCCTTGCTGCACGAGCATTCTTGAGGGCCTGAGGGTACTATTATATTTGCTTCAGGGCTTATGAAGATGGTGAGGAGCCAAGCTTCAAGAGAGGAATGATTAGCTGCAATGAGCCTGCTACCTCTGAGACGCATGTGAGTGATCCTGTAGGAGTTGGGAGCACAGGCACATTCTCTGGCTTTCCAGTATCCTCCAGAGGGAGCCAGACTCAGCGTCTCCCTGGCAGAACAATGCCGTCTAGCACAATACGGTGTGAAAGGAAGGCTCATGGCATGCTCCGAGCAACAGAACCACCACAGTTGTCAATACTATCTTTGAGTCATACAGGCATAGATCCCACTCAGTGTAGGTGCGTTCTCTGGCTCTGAACGCTGCACCATCCTTGGAGAGTGCTCAGAGTTATGCTAATCCCTTGTACTACGGCTATTACTAAGAATTATTTGTCTGTTTTAAAGAGGTATTGTATGAACTGGAATTACTTATTTTGATCTCCATGAAAGAAAACTGTTGCTGTTGTTGCATCTTTACGCGGAACATTTCTCTTCGCCACGGCTGAGAAACACAAGTCTCCTTGGGCAGGTGCTGCTCTAGGCTGTGCAATGGCCAGAGGGGCTGTCAGAGAAGATGACTGCTCTCAGGAGCTCACTCCACACTTCACACCAGTTTACTATACGAGGAGGGTGACTCCTGGTGATCTGCATCGCAGTGCAGTTATGGGAAAACCTCTTGGCACGTTTTCTGTTTGCAGAAGACAACCGCCTCCTCTGTCACCCAGGCTTGACTGGCTAACATCGTGGTTCCTCTGCAATCCCCTTGAGCTTAACCCTTCCTTGTCCAGCACTCCATCATTTATCTCACTTCATCCTTCATCAGCTTGCCTCTTTCAGGTCTCTCCATATAAACTTTGATTCTTCCCTAGACTTCAAAATCGCCAGGCTGTTGCAGTGTGTATGCAGCTGCGTTCCTGGTCAGGTCCGAGCTCTACCTGACAGCCAGTCAGACCAGAGTGAATGTTAATGTGTAAGCAATGAGGGAACTATTGAATGTGACCTTGAATCCTAAGCTAACATGACAGGATAAACACAGTCCCACTTATTGCTCACCTGCTCTCTGCCTGTCTGAACAATCTCTCTCTTTTCCTCTCAGGCTCCCTCATTCCCCCTCACCAAACTTTCATTGCTTCCTCCACAATTTCTCACTCTCACTGTGTGATTGGAGACCTTTTATGCAAGTTGAATAGAGGTATTCAAACAGTACAGAAAGGACACTAAAAAGCACCTGGTCCTGAATGGCTTCACATATGTCCATGCCATAACAAAGTTTGGAGTCTGTATTTGGATACCCAGAAGCCTCTGAAATTTTCAATTTCGTCAGGCAGCGATTCCTTAAAATCATTTCAGTACAGTCCTCACTTGTGTCAGAGACTTGTGAATTCCTGTCCCCACTGTCAGGATATTGCCCAGTCATCTTTCTATCCGAAAAGACAACAGATTAGTCAGCACGGGTTCCCAAAAGTATTGACACAAGAGACCTTTGCTCGCTCACCCACGGCAGAGAGAACTAGAACCCAGAAGACGCCTCAAATCCTGCCTCACTTACTGACAGAAAGTAAGGGGAAAATGCTACCATACTAAATAGTTTTTAATTAAATAGTAAGTTTTTTGTGTCCTGCTTTGCCTTCACAAAGGGTTACCAAATTCCAGCGTAATACTCAACCACTGCTATCACTCTTCATTCTGATAATTGTTTTACAGACAGGAAATCCCATGATTTATTAAATTACTTTTTAACGAACATATAAAAGCAACTAACAAGAAAGTAAACTAGAGAAGCCAAGAAAGAGCCATAATCACAGCCATCAACTCAGTCAAAATGTGCCAGTCCTAGCGCTAATTTAATTTGAGATTTAAGATTGCAGGAACTGTATTATATTAATTTTCATTTCTACTGCTTCAACAGTCAGCTAGCATTGGACAGATGGCATCATAACCAAAACATTTTTTTTGCCCCTTATGTGTACTTCCTCCAGTAATTTACTTGAGCATGTTACGGCACATCTGAAGAAGACAAAATCACACAATGTCTATTAGGATTGTAGAAATCTGGTCTCAACTATGACTTATATACAGCCATATACATTTATATTCCTATGTTTTTTCAAAGAAATTACTGTTCAATATCTAGTTCTCAACAAAACCTTTAGTCCTCAGAAGCCTGATTTTTCATGATGGACTACATGTCCTACTTGATGGATCAGAAGGAGATGGCAAATCATGGAAGAAATAAAATGAGCAATAGAGAATGATGGACCAACAAGTAGCCCAACTAGAAACTGTATTGAGTCCCTGAGCTCATATTTGAGCTTTGATTTTCAGACAAGTTTTGTGCTTAAGGTCAAAACTTTTGGTTTTCTCCTTTTACCCAAATGCTGGCATTTTCCAGTCAGTCCTAGCCTCGTCTCGATACTCGGATTCTTGTTACAAGTGCCTTACCTAGCCTGCATGATTTATTTCTATTTTCAACATTCATTAATTATATAAGAAATGCTGGAATGTTTCTAGATGTTCAACCATTCTGTGACAGACAGACAGGGATTATACTAGCTGGTCTTTTCAAAGTTCAATAATATTAGTAGACTTAAAATTCTTTTTTCCTCTCTTTTTACAACCCTGGCCACCTGTGACAAAGAGGAAGTGTAACCAGCCATTCAAAACACAGTGTATTTTAGCATTTGGATTAGGGTAATATGATGCTCTTTTTATAAGCTACTGAATGCAGAAAAAACCATGTTCTAACTGTACAGTGGTTTAGCTGGTACATGAAAGAACCAGAACTAATCCCGGTTCTGGTGAAGTCCAAGAATACCAGGGACAACAACCTAATGTAGGATTTTCCAAGGTAGGCGGCTTGTTGGATCAAGCGATACTGGTGAATTCTTCATTAAGAAGGAAAAGGAGAGGCAAGAAAACATGATCAACATTCAGTAATGTATCTGGAGAAGAAGCAGGATAACCGGCATTTTACAAGATGCAACTGAGGGAATAAAAAAGTAGGCAGGAAAGAAGACTAGGATGAGGAGAGAGGCAGAGATTTATAAAATGGGAGATCTATAAAGTTTATTTTTAGGTGATTCTCAGGTTTCAGTTTCTAAAAAGCCATGTCTGCAACAAACATTTCCCAAGAGTCTTCAAGTAGTTGGTATGGAAACTGAGATAGATAACTTCAGAACACCACCGAGTCATAGCAAAGGCTGTGTCAGCACAATATCCTGCACATGACAGTGATTAATACCAGTTCCTTTGACAGAAAGCAGAAGAAAGGAAACAGATATAAAGTGACTTCTACCTACTATGTACTTCCTGCAAATAGTTGATTGGGAGGAAGGCCTTCCTGAGCCAGAGAAAAGTAAGCAGTCATCAATGGATCCGTACCCGATCACCTTGTTAAATAGACTATCCAGATCAACAACTTCCTATTTTCATTTTGAATTGCAAAAGAGTATACACCCGTATAAATTTTATACCTTTCTGTCTGAAAACATCAGGAGGAGCAGACTCCACACTTCATGAATATCAACTTTGTGGTCCATCTTACCATAAGGAGCAGACTTTCCAAAAATCACATCTCAGAGGGAGACCTCCGGAATATTCCCACCATAAGAAGGGTAGGGTTTGGTACCCTTCCTGTGCCTAACGACATCAAGACTGGCAATGGTACCTTCTCCTCCTCTGAATTGATGTCTGGCTCACTTCTCCACCTAAGCAAGCTCAAAATCTTCAGAAGCACACTCACACTAGCCCAACTCCCTCTTCTGTCCCTATGTGACAGACAAAATGGCCAAGTGACTGGAAGTTCATGCTGAGCTATGAAGAGGCAAGTACTGCATCAAGGAAGGAAATGAACACATAGTTTTATCTCTAACAAGTCATCTCTGCCATAGAAACAGCTAAAGTGAGTCCAGAATTGGAGCATGCAGAGAGATAACAGTCTCTTATGATTATACCTTTCCTGGGGGAACTATCAACTTCACTGGTGACTCTCTCTATATACACTACACTACATGATGGTGTAGCTGGAATAAGAACTTCCCAAACCCTTCACTCTTCACCACCACCCTCATAAAGTGCTTGGAAAGATGTGGCCCCTGGATGAGTCCAGCCTCGCTCCACTGCAACCAGCAGAGCACGTCTTGTGTTCAGTGCAACTCTAAAAAGAGTCAGATTCAGCTCCTAATCACTTGTCTGAGTGAAAAGCAAAGGGAAGTGTCAAGTAAAAGTGAATTACAAGCTCCAAGTTAATCACAGTTTCCTGCTAAGATACCTCTAGTGCTAGAGGTGACATCAGAGACCTCTGCTTATTAGTTGGCCATTCAAAGTCAATGCTTGAAGATCTATCAAAAATGGAAAGAATAATAGAAAATAATGCAAGTAACTCTAAACCTTTTTTTTTTTTTTTTCCTCCAAAATCAGGCATATTTTTACATAGTTTCCGCCACTGATTTTAACAGGCCAGCAAATCTGACTCTATGGGAGAAAGCTTCATCATCTTCTTCCATCAGTGCTTTTAAAAACACCATAGTTCAGCTCAGATTGTACACCACAGTTTCTAGACTGGTTGATTTCACAAAGACAATCAAAGCAGCATGCTCTTCTCTTCACTTTTGTGTAGCTCCACTGAAAAATTTGTATCTTTTTTTTTTCCCCCCTTGCATTGAGCTTGAGGTTCAGACTGCTGAATGCTACACCAACCAGCATGACTTCCAATAGCTCAGAGCAAGGCATTTATGTCAGAGAGATGGTTTCAAAGTAAACAGTGTTATGAGTGGTGCTCAGGCTCCTGCAAAGGCAGGACACAGCATCTACCTCAATGCTTCTGTCAGTACACATACGTAGCGCAAGCAGCAATCCTCTAAAAGGACTCATATTAAGGACTCACACACCTCCCAGTTGGCCACACACAATATGAGTCTTCTTCCTACCACACATGGAGCATTTCAGCTTGCCGTGGCTCATTCCTGACATGTCATTGTGAAGGCACCTTCATACGAGCAAAGAATCGCAATGCACCCAGAACCGGTACGCTAGCCCCCATCACGACATTTTGGAGGCTCACAGCCTCTCCCACTCCACAGTCATGGGACTTAACACTCATCTACAGACTCTGTGTTGGACACTTTTTGCCTTAACTACAGTAAGTATCTCCACTCTCATCAGCATGAGAATTGGGACTTTGTGAAAGAAAGAAAGAAAAAAGATCATGTTCTCATAGAATCAGAACTAGCTTTTTGAGCACAGATGTATTCCCTCACTTCGCTGAGACCCATCATATCCCACCTAGCAAAAGACCTGTAAATCTAATGGCTGTCTTCCTGTCATGAGCTAGGAATGCTGTGGGATATGCATAGTAGTCAAAACCAGTAAGAGCCGGAGCAGACAGAGGTCTTACACATCCACCTTGAGAATCTACAACCCCCAAAGACTACAAATCTCATTTCTCCTTAGAAATTGGACTTGATCATATGTCTGTGCACAACTAAACACTCTTGGTTTCAAATATCACAAGACTCCTAGAAAGTCCCTCAATATGGTGGAGTATAGTGGCTTCTCCCGGCCGTTACAGAGTGCCAACTGCTTTCCCCTCCACACCCATCCCTCTGCTGCGTGGAACCCAAGGGATGTTCCCCCTCACTTTGTCCTCAGTGAGGCAATGGAAAGGGAGCAAGACTGGAACAAAACCTACATCTCACACCTATACAGCCCAATCCTCCTCCAACTCCCAAGTAGATTTTCACATGAGGTGGGAGAGCCGTGTGTCTGTTCAGTGCCAGGCAGAATTTTGCCACTTGCTGATGTATTTCTGGGTAGGATTTTTTGTTGAGTTTACTTTTTTTTCTTGTCAAGCCAATAGCAGATGGCTCACCAGTCTGATTTCATCTGGCAATTCCTCTGCCCCTGTGTCGCCTTCATGGACCACACCACAGCCGCAGCATGGGGCAGTTTCAGCACTTTCTAATGCGTAACTGTCATGGCTATTCAGAACCATGAAGTGAGATACCAACAACAGCAAGTTATTTTAAGTTCTGGGCTTATTTCTATCCAAGGTTTTCTTCTACATTCAAATTCTTTCTAAGCTGTGAACCATTCAAGCTGCACTTTTCATATAGTAGATTTGACTAATATGATTTCTTTGTGAAAATCTGAGAGGATTAAGAAGCGATGAGGTAGAGAATGCATGCCCTTTTCTCAACATGACATTCTCTAACATTATACAGGGATCTGCAGATCCTTCCAGTCATTATATTGTTCCCACTAGTGGTATCTAAATAGAGAAAAATCTATCATCAGGGAAGAGTTTCATTTTCTTCGTATTATACTTTCAATCTCACGTGCAGGTCAACAAACCTGCAGCTGCGTTATCAGTTTCATTCTGTAACTAGGCAGGAAAGGCCACATTTCAAGGGAGCATTTGCAGATTGTTTTTCCTTTGTGTTGCGGGGTCTTTTTGTGATGGTCCCTTAGAAAAAAAATTAAGATCGGCCCGAGGACTTCTATGCTCAGTGAAGCAAAATGCCAAATAAATATGTTTACAGGCGCATCAGTTAACTGATTCTTTTTCTGTATATCCCAGAGTGATACTAACCATGGAAACACTTTCCAAAATCAGTGGGGGGAAACAATCAGTCCAGTATTGATTGAATATGGTTTCTCATCAGTCTCATGACCTTTTCCATCACAATGTAATTAGAAATGGAAAGGTCTTAGCTGCAAGCGTGCAGTACCCTCCAGAATACAGATAGAAGGTTTGGTTCAGTGTGGAGATACAATGAAGGCACACAGTCCACAGTTCTAGGATTTAGTGCTAGACTGGTAGTGTCACTATTCGGTCCTCAAAATAGGGAGCACAGACCATGCCAGCACTTTCAAGCTGATGCAATTTAGTATCGGTAGGTCTCTTAATTCTATTAGTGCAATATCTTGCACGTTGTAGAGGATGCACACGGTTTGCAACCGTGTGCAGCACAGGAACACATCAAACCCATCAGCTGTACAATACAACCATTGTTATTTGCTGCTGCAGGGATGTTTCTGTGTCACAGCCAAGATGATTTGCTCACCGGTGGTTAAGGAGATGATTATGATCCCTGTTTCTAAAAGCACTTATAAGAATCCTTTGTGGTAAGTCAAACTGCTCTTTCTAGAAGTTCAAAACTTTAGGCAGCTGTATTGACCATAGGCTCTTTGCAAGGTTAGCGCAACAGCATTTCTGATTTTGACACTTACAATTCCTTAGTTTTGACTGGATTTAGAAGGTTTCCATGAATGGCATTGGGAACGGACCACGTCCTCATACACACAGAAGGAAATATACCACGGAAACCTGGGCTTCACCCCATGTCAGAAGCAGAGATGTTGGATGCGGGATCACCATAAGAAAAGTTAAATATATTTCACTGTCAAATATCACTCTATTTCCACTTTGAGGTGAAAATATTTTAGGGAAGTACCAGCCAAGTTGTTATCAAACATCAGTGCTTTGATACGGTTGCTTTCTTCCTGCATGGGATAGGCTCGTAGCTCAGCAGAATGTGTTTGTTGGCTCACTGCAGCTCCTGTGGAAAATTGCTTAAGAGACTGATTAAGGATAGGTGGAAGAGATCTTCCGGTATTTAGGAGGATGGATTAGTTTAGACAATAAGCAGTTGTCACCCTCTTATGGCTGGTTGCTGGTATTTCTGTGGTTTCCAAAGGGCAGTTGGCCAAACTGCACAGGACACAACTAAAACTGGCACAGACCCAGAGGAGAAGCCATTGCAGAGTTCACGCAATGAGTAGCTGAAGAGACTGATCCAAGGAGACTGACACACCCTTTAAAAATCTTTTCCCATGATCTAGGTAAATCTCTGGACTATAGGAGCATGACATCCAACCAGCAGCATTTGCCAATCCCATGCCTTTCAGAAATCATCTAGACGCACAAACACCTTTTTGATAACGGCTGACACTCCTCCCTGATTTCAGATACCTGCTCAAAACCAAGGAATCTGATTAAGCAGTTTGGAAAATGTAAACCTCTCCCACTCACTCAGATCCTTTCAACTTCCTGCTTTTGCATCTAGCTTTCCAGCAGACCCTGTTTCTGTTCCAAGAGAACAGCTGTATTGGGTCACCCTAAAGAACAGATTTGTGCCTTTAGTGGTGTGCAATCATTCTGGTTGTGAATTGATATAATTTCTTTTTGGCATCAATATAAATTACTACAAACATAGGTGTGAACAGAAATTAACATTTCACATACAAGCAGTAGGCTAGATAAACTTATTTCAATTTTTTTACTAGAAAAGTATCTAGATAGTAAAACAATAATATGAGTATCAGACTGCCAGCAAAGAACACCTTCTCAGTGGGGATCAAAGCACATAGGAATGGTGATTCATCTCATCTATAAAAACAAATAAATCCGTCCCAAAACAGTAATAAAGAAAAACCTGAGTTAGTGGTGTTTGCAAATCCCCAGGCTTCCCATCCAGAAAAAAGAAAAAAAAAAAAAAAAAAAAAAGATGGTTTGCTTGCAAAAGACATGATACAATGCCACCTTCTGGTTTAAACGTGAAGAAAAACACGCCAGCTTCATGTTGAACATAGTTATCTATTCCAACATGTGCTTCACTAGATGATTTTGTGTATGATTTCCCAGTAACCATGGAGGCGATTGCTTGGGTAGATTTCTTTGGCAGATCACAGTATATCCAATACTCAGCTTTCTGGAGCAGTCCAGCCTGGACTAAAGGGCAGAGTCTTGCCATTCAACAGTTGAAATTCAGTGCCAAGACAAGAGTCTCTCTACTTCATATGCTAGCAATGAGTTTTGGCCTCCAATTTTAACACTTTTCAAAGACTATCTGATTCTTTAATACTGTTTCCTTGTCTAAAATTTAGTAACTTTGGCAGCAAAATTATTTAAAAAAATTAGGCCCTTGTGAATATACTCTCGAGAGCCTCATGGGTTATTAGAGTCATATAACTATGAACTCTTAACTCTGCAACATGCAGAGACATTTTCATAACAGCTTGGAGATAAGAAAGACTTAAATATTTTCCAGTTTAACCAAAGTAAGAATCATTTGCCACTAGGGAAGCCAGCAGCTCTTTAAGATACATTCATTGCCTCCCTTTTCCGGTCCTTTTGAACTGCTAAGTGCTTTAAAATAGTGACAGGCTCAAGGTAAAGATAGTACTACTGCTGATTAAAGTTAATAGTTGGAAGAGACCGTGGACACACATCCCTATACACACACATCCCCGTATCACATTTCCCCAATATCCTTCAATCCAGGGAGAGAGTTTGGCCATTCCCTTACACTTTTGAAGAAACTCTAGGACTAACTTCAAGATATTGAAGTTTTCCCTAAAACCTTCAGCCATTCTAGGACCATTTCACCCCTTGTGTATCAGTTGCATGCCCCATCCCTTCCCTCCCAGGCTGCAGAGCAGCACACCATAGTCTCCAAAATCCTCTTCTCTCTGGAGACAAGTCAAAGGAGAAGGCCAAAGGGGACTCGAGCATGATGAGTAGGATTGGTGGTGTTTCCCACTTCAGATTCACCAGCTCTTTCCAGAATCCCACTTGCCTTATCCCTGTTCTATCCACATTGGAGGAGAAAGTGAGAGGGATCTGCAGGGAGAGGCAACTGCCACTGGTCCAGAGAAGAAGCACAGAGAAGCTCCATGAATGCCTCAGTATGACTCAGCCCACAGTTATTCCAACAGATTTCTGCAGCTTTAGACTTACAAATATCAGAATTGCCTCTGACCTGTAGTAAATTCTTGAACAAGAATTCTGAGCTCTTTATACAAGAATAAAGCTAATCAATGGAGAGAATTATTGTATTGTAAAACTCCAGCAAAGAGGGCACTGTGACAATTACTGGATATTTATTCAATTGATTTTCTTCGAGGAATTTTAATGAGGATTTCACACTCCATAACCACATGCTTTAGATTCTGTCAGTAAAAATGTTAAAAGCTTCTGTTAAAGTAATGTGACACTGCTTTTACTGCACTGCTCCTTGCAAGGGAATGATATTTTAGCGAGAAGAGAGCAAAATCTTTTTTTTTTTTTTTTCAGGCATGCTGGGAATGTTTTCAATTACTTTATTTTGTGCCTGAATCCCTCAGTATGCCACTGAACCCAGAGAAAAACGACAATGCCAGCCCCATAGTGGAACAGTTGTGGAAATTCCTTCAGCTTTCCATCTACAAGTTTCCCTGTGCTCTCCACGTAGCTAGCAGCAACATTGTCTGCAATGCCCAAGGAATGTTTATGGTGGCATTAAAAGTGGCAAAATCCATCAATTTCATACAGAAAGTTCCAAAGTTAGACTCATTTATTTGCAAATACGGACACCATATGTTATTGATTGTTATGATTATAGAAAAATGAAGCTTTTGATGTCCAACGCTTAGATTTAACCTCATGACTATGACAGTAGGATCTAAGTAAGAAGAGGATCAATTAAGACTTTGGAAACTCGGTTTATGTTCTTGACTCAGCCACTGATCTAAGCCATGATCTTTACAGGCTTCATTTTTCTATGCTTCTCTTCAACTCCTGTCTTGCAGATTGTAAGTAACATTTTTGGAAAAGATTGTCTCTCGTTATGTTCTTCTACTATGTCTTGTTTGATGAGGTGCCCAATTCACCAAGGCCTCTAAGCTTAACTATACTATGCATAATAACATAACCCATAATGCACAGAAATCCTCCTTCACAAACTGAAAGTTAGAGTTTGTTATTCCAAATTGCCATTGCTTTCCTGTGCTTCTAACACAGGCTGCTCTGCCCTTATTCACGGACGTATCGCAGAATTTTCAGACAACATGGCAGTGTTTAAAGTGCAAAATGTGAAAATATTTTAGTGCAGGCAATCTGCAATAAATCATTCGTTACTGTGGTCATTTAAGTATTTCCATGTATATGGCACAGTCTGCTTTTTCTGCTTGGATGTTTAAGGTAAATAATCACCAAAAAGTAAGTAGAGCCGTGTGACCTCCCTGAACACAACAATATCCTTTTAGTTTCAAGCAATTAGTGTTTCCATAGATGCTTATGCCAGACCACTGCAATTTATAGCACTGTGAAGCAGAGCTGAGATTTCAAATTGGGGCTCTGAATTCCTTCTTAATGTGATTCTGCAACTTTCTATGAGATTACAGCAGAAATTAATATAGGCCAGCAACAGAAAATTACTATCTCTCTGCCACTTTGGGGTTGGAAATGTGTTGCGAAAGGAAAATGTCCTTCATATTGCACAGTTTAATGTCTCTTAGTTGTGGCAACTAAAGTCTTGATAGCACAGACATTTCATGGGAATGGCTCTTCCTCATTCAGTCAGTGCCACTGATATCAACTAGGTAACTGGATAAAAACAACTCAAGGGAATAAAACCCGCAAGATTTTTCCACATCAACAATAGATGATACTTGGCGAAAAAAAGAAAGGAAAAAAAAAAGGATGTTATGGAAGCACCACAAAGTAAAATAGATGCGGGTGTTTAGTTAAATAGAACCCTCACCATTGCAAAGAAAAAAAAAAAAAAAAGTGAAAATTCCAAACTTTGGTAAAGGCTGAAAGGGAAATCACAATGTCCAATTTAAAATGCAGACACAACAGATATAAAGAGCAAGAAGAAAGGAAGAAAAAGAAGGAAAAAGGAAAGAGAAAGGAAGGAAGGAGAGAGGAAGGAAGGAGAGAGGAAGGAAGGAAGGAAGGAGAAAGGAAGGAAGGAGAAAGAAAGGAAGGAAGGCAAAAGNAAGGAAGAAAAAGAAGGAAAAAGGAAAGAGAAAGGAAGGAAGGAGAGAGGAAGGAAGGAGAGAGGAAGGAAGGAAGGAGAAAGAAAGGAAGGAAGGCAAAAGTATGAGGGAAAGTATGAGGGAAAGAAAGAGGGAATGAAAGAAGGAAAGAAAGAGCAAGAAGTGTCAAAGTAGATGATGATTAAATATGACAATATATATTAATAGATATTAATGAGTCTAAAAATAAGAGTAAACTTTCTGGTGTAAATTATAATGGTGGTCCAGGAGCTTTACATTAATCCAGACTCTTCAAATGGCTCTCCAGAAGCCGTGCGGCCTTTAAAGGCCCCTTCAGCACCCTGACAAAGGTTGATAAATTATAAAGCTAAATCTGTGTGAAGGCTGAATGAAAAAAATAGACTCCAAGCATCACAGCAACATACCAGCAGTAACCCAGTGCAGTATGCAGCCTACAGAAGTGACTGACATCTGCTGCTCCAAAGAAAGGTAAAAAAGCAAACTGGGCTCCACTAGAAGTACCATGGAGGAAAGAAAGTCCTTGCTAATAATGTCTATGGGGACTGAAGTGCTCCTCAGGCTTACTCTACCTCCTGTACCTCTCAGGTATCTAGCCAGGAGAAACGGAATGACAGCTCTGGCTTTTGGGGATTCAGTCCCTCCTGCCAATCTGCCTTTCCTTGCAGCTCTCCCTCAAATCAACCTGCAAATAAAGCATGTGGGGAGCTCACTCCTCTGCGAGACCAAATGAGATTAGAAACAGCGTTTCATTTTGGTGCTGAAGTGAATGATTCCACAAAAAGTCTGTTATTCTTCTGTTAAAATAAACCGTCTTTACTTAAAAGGAATCAACAAAGCAAATTTTCCATGAAAAAAAAAGTCATTAAACAAATATTTGTTTAGAAGAATTTGTCAGCATTAAAGGACTCAAAGAAAGAGAAGAATTAGGAGAGCCATAGCCAGTCAAAAAGGAAGGAAAAAGAAGAGCAAAGCAAAAAAAAAATGGAAACTGATTCTTCTCAATGGTTTCCTTAAGCTGAGGAAGTCAAAACAATCATGAAGAAGAAAGGGAAAATGTGGCATCTGCATTAATGGGCATTAAACACTTGACACAAGAAGTTCAATAACTGCAAAATTAAATTTTTGAACTTCTCTTTTCTCTTCTGCCTCATTGATATTCATGGGGCAGTAACCATTATTTGCAAACCGATAGAAAACAGTATTTACTCTTGCTGGAAAACACAGCTATAATTTCATTTGAACGCATTCAATTTAGTGTGACACTTTGTAAAACTTTCATAATATAATCCAAAATATATCTAGAAAAAAACAGAATGTTTATTTGGTTGAGTCACTAAAGGAAAAGGAAAACAAAATGCAATCAGTTGAGTTTGAATCAAAAGAGTCATTTTATGGTTTTGGAAAAAATAGGGTGTTTTGGTGTGGTTTTTTTTAAGATCAAGCTAATACATAATGATTTTTGCTTTCATATTAAAACCTTTTCTTTTTATAGTGGACCATTACTAATCACTAAAACAAAGCGTATTTTGCAAATGTAAGAAGTACACATTCTAGCATTTCTAAAACGAAAGGGTTTTTTTCCCTTCAGAAAATTCAGGAGTTAAATGCTTCTTTGTTATATACTACTTGTTTTACTCATTATCCAGCTGAATTTATCTGCAGATGGCTCATATTCACAGTTTCAGTCCCCTAAAAAATTCTGGTTTGTATTACTAACCCAAAGCACTCCGCATAATTTCAGCATAATCCAGGAGCCACTTCCTATTTGTTTGGAGCTCAATTCTGCACCTGAAGACTCAGGTTATATTTTGAAAACTGCTGCTTATTTGCTTGGCTTGGCTTCACTTTGCTTGGCTGAGTAAAACCAGGCCAAGTTCTGGTAGATCCTGCAGTAATTTATAGGTTTGGCTGGAAACTCCTGAACACCCTTCTGACGAGTTGCATACTAAAACCTCTCTGCAGGTGAGAATGACTCCAGTGGTCAGGTCTACTTTTCTCTGAAAGGTCCCGAACACAGGATACGTTCATCTAGAGTTTCTCATAGTACAGGCAAAACCAGCCCAAATGTCCGGATGCAGAGCTGGGCTCCGCCCATCAGCGGTGGCCTGATGAGCAGCCAGCCTTTACAGCCATGAGAAGAGTGGGATTCTTCTATTCTTTAACCACTACCGATTTGCTAAATGCAGATGTCAGATTTACTGAGATTTATACGCCCTCAACTCCCTTATTAAGCCTTGTTTTTTCAAATTGTGTCGTTTTCTTTTCAGAAGCAACAGGGACATTTCAGAAGGCCAGGTGCCACAATGAACAGTTCATAGCTAACTTCCTAGAGAATTCTAAAGTGAGCACTGCATGCTTTGACCGATCTCTTACTATTTTTAGTTAAAAAAACACCCCAAACTATTTCTAACTATTGTTATCCGTTTTCTTCAAGGATCTTTGTTTTACCAACACTTCAGCTTATAAAAGATCCTCTGACATGTCCCATTTAAATATACTCTGGAGCAAGAATCCACCTAGCCTCTCACAGTGAATTAGGTTTTCAACGATTTAATTTTTTTTTTTTCTGCTTTTCTAACTGGATCATGTATCATTCCCTGCACACTGTCTCATGTGTTTGAAAAAGAGTTTTTAAACACTTTAGCAAAAAGTGCAAGGATGGTACATCCCATTAACCAAACCAGCTATGGTACCTCTGTCTTAAATAACCCAGGATAAAAAGGGATGCTTACAATATTACATAAAAATAATTATTTACTCCTTAATGTCTAATGATGATTGTGACAATGGCAATCTTGACTTCATCGCATTTGTTCACATCACATCACAACTATTTACGCACAGCCACCACAGAGAGGTGAAGTGGCATGAGGATGGGCCAACCTGCAGCAGAATATCCTGGGAGGATTTGCAGAGCACACAGCCAGCACTCTCTCCTCGTTACCCTTCCCCTCTTCCTCTGCGGAGATTACTGACGCTGACTGTCTTTGCTAGTCCAGCAAAATTCTTTTTATATCTTCTGCACTTTTCCCAAAGCATCTGTGAACTGTGAGCCACAATCCGGCTCCATTTGTTTCATTTATAAAATATGACGAGTCCGTATAAACATTCTCCGTCTCAAGCAAGCTCAGTTTATGATTTAAAACAGCATAAAAATATAGATTAGGTACTGCCCATCCTGACTTTGAAGTTGCCATATTTAAGTCAAAAATGAGTGAAATCAGAATAATCTCTTTGACAAAAAAAGCAAAAAAAAAAAAGAAAAGCAAACAGCAGATTCAAAGAGGCGACATCTACACTTCCCTGCTCAGACTTCGAGCCAAAGGCATTTCCCTCTTCATTGAGGTTTTTACAGGAAAGAAACCTGGCTGTGCGAGCTAGAAGGATGCATTTCCTAATCTAAGCATCTGTACCTTCACAAAGAGCAAGACTAATGTATGTTGCTGTAGGAAAAAGAGAGTTGTCAACATGTGGCTCATGTAGCTCTGCAATTTACCTTCCACTCACCCACAAGTGAGCAGCTCTTCTATGAGAGGATAACAGCTTCACAGTGGAGGAAGCTGTTTTCCATTGTGGGTCAAAGGCAATCCCAAATTTTGTCCTTTGATTTAAGGTCTAAGTTTTGGTTAAAAGTCAAGAGCAAGTGAAAATGTTTTTAGAATAAAACCTTTCACTGGGAAATGTTGATCTAGCTATCTATAGAATATTAAGTTTCATTAATTTTCCTCTTTAAAGAAAAGCTTAAAAGAACATTTTGAATACATTTTGTATTGGGTTTGGGTGAGCTGGAGCTAGTGTTCCCCAGAGCAGCTCTTATGGTGCTGGACTTTGTACTGGGAGGCAGATCAGACGCCAGTGTTGTGGCTGATGCTGAGCAGCGCTCGCACAGCACCGAGGCTGGCTTTCCAACATCTTCCCCCCACCCTTTACTCCCCCACAGTGGGATGGGGTGGGCAAGATCTTGGGAGGGGACATAGTCAAGACAGCTGACCCAACCTGACCCAAGAGATACTCCACACCATGTGACGTCAGCTCAAGTATAAAAGGGAGAGAAAGGAGAAGGGGGTTGGGGTCATTCGTTTGTGAAGATGCTTGTCCTCCGAGCAACCGCTACGTGTACCAGAGCCCTGCTTCCCGGGAAAGGCCAGACATTGCCTGCTGATGGGAAGTAGAGAATAAGATCTTGTTCTGCTTCACTTCGCGAGTGTGCGGCTTGCTTTTGGTTTTGTTTTTTTTTTCCTTCCTATTAAACTGCCTTTATCGTACCCTACGGG
>VWZK01015298.1:13042-41193 GCA_013396935.1 Baryphthengus martii | reverse complement strand
TTTTCCTTCCTATTAAACTGCCTTTATCATACCCTACGGGCTCTTCCCGTCTTATTCTCTTACCCCCTTGTCGTTCTGAGGGAAGTGGAGGCGGGGGAGTGATAGAGGGACTTGGTAGGTACCTGGCGCTCAGCCAAGGTCAAACCCACCACATTGTCAAAACATTTTTGGCCCTTTTTTCCACATATTTTTTAATTTCAGTATTGGATTTCATTTGTAGTTGAACTATTTAGAAGAAAAAAACCGACCGTATAAGGTCAGAATGGAAAGCAAGCGTGGTGAATATACTGCAATGTTTCAGCTAGTGCACTCTGATTACACAAAATTATTATTTCTGTCTAAAAAAGATATTTTGATTTTCCATTCTTCTTTTAGACAGGAAGCCTCTTTGAAATAGTGGAAATTCTCACAGAATAAGCAAATTGATTCTCCTTCCAACGCCAGCTAAAACTTTAGTTCAGGGTTGTCCGTTGCCATGTGCTATCTTTGGCCACAGAGTAACACATGACTTTGAGCAGAGGACGATTTTGTACTTGCAGCATTTTGAGGGGTAGAAATCACACAAACCCTTCTGAAAGAATCCTGAAGCTAAATCTCAAAGTGCTACACACCGAAGCGAATATTGTTGCGCCTTCACAGCAATTTGGCATCTAACTTACTTAAAATTTAGGAGGCAAAATCTGACCCTGTTGAATGTTGCTAGATGGTTCAGTGAGACCCAGACTCGGCCTCAGATTTATCCATAGAGGCAGCATTGACTTGAGGGTTTGTATCAGTGGCTCAGTTTTTCTCAAAGTATCCTTACCTCACCTTCATCCCACAGCTGCTGCCTCAACAGTTACCGTGCTGTCCCCTTCTTCACGCCGTCAGATTGGCTCCCTCTGAAACTGAGGTTTGAGTTCAGGATTGTACCGATAACTTTCAAGGTTCTTCAAGCCCTGACCCCTCTGTTCTTGCGTAACCTGGTCCACATTTTTGTTCCCTTCCGTAACCTACTTTCTGTTTCTGACTTATTTCTGCTCCCTTGTCGCTTTTTCAAGTTAACTGTGTCAAAATAACAGTGCTTTGGCACAGCTGACCCCAGTGTGGTGGAACTCAGCTCCTCTTGATATCTACAGATTTGGGAGATAGATTCCCTCCACCTCTCCAAGATTTCGATGGCCTGCCTCGTAGGGTACAAAGTGTGGTCAGGCCATGTGACACAGCTTTCATTCCCCCGCAGACCTCCTCCCTCTTCAATTTTTTTTTTTTTAAAGTTAAGGGCAGGCTGTGTAAAAGAACCAGAGCTCACAGCAGAATAATTGGAGTCGTCTGAGACACACACATAGGTCACATAGGTTAGTGCTTTTGAGGAATCTATTATAAGGCACCAGCACAGAGGGGTTTGTGATCCAAGTCAAGTTCATGTAATTTATGGGAGAATCTTAAATCATAATAGGAACAAATTCCCTTTTTCTGTGCTCCTTAACATAAAGTTGATGAGCATTGTGTGCAATATTGGACATGCAAAGTTCTTGTCCTCCTTCTTTTCCTGCTGTTGCAGCCTAATTCTGCTAGTGAGAGCTTTTTTTCCCATAGAAGTAACCAGGAAGACATTTCAAGTTTAAGAATTAATTCCTCCTTGAACACACTGTCTTTTAAAAGAGGGTGTTTTGATTTTGAGAGAAATATTAATTAACTGGGAAAATTATTGTTTGGACACTGTATTAATTTAGCTTAGAAAAGTACCCTTATTTTTCTTATATAACTTTGTATTTCAGAAAACTCTGGAAACAATTGCACTGTTCACATGTTTCTCAAAAGGAAAACGCCCTTTCATATTTTTCTTATATATACCATACTTTTTCTCACTACTGTTCCAGGTTATTTTCATCTTGATTATGAGTTTTACAACCATAAAAACTAGTCACGGCAGTCAAGAATGTTTCTTTATAAACCTGTTTCTTACTGTAAATTATTGTTTGCATTACATCAGGTTCTTGAACAAGGACTCCGGGATGATTAGCACTGAAGGAGGACTTGAAAAGATTCTTCTCCGAGATTCTTTTGTAACTAAGTTGATAATTCATTTTTGTTAAGTCAAGACTTAACATTCGTAACAACCAAATTCTAAGTGTACCTTGAGTGTCCTACTATTGCTCTTACCAAAGCATGTAGTGTTCTGTATTTCTGACCAAACTCCATAGAGAGAGGATTCTAATCTAGGCCAGGAATGAAGCACATACCTTGTGGGGCTAAATTTTCTCCTGGCAGGAACTGGAGACCCTGGTGTGGCTGAAGAACTTAACCAGATTGGCTTGGGCTTTTGTAAAAACAATTTTTAAAAAAAAAATAAATAAATAAAACTATTTGTGCTCTGACCTTAGCTTCTCTCAGAAATACGTGTGTTTCTCTTCCTGTCAGTAGACACTTCTCACCTGACATCAGCTTGCCATCATATAAATCACCTTGAGAAGACAGGCAGTAGACAGAGAAAACTTCACCTCTTGCATGCAGATTTCTGGTAACTCTGAAATTAATATAAAGCAACCAATAGTAAGATCTATTTTGAAAAAGAAAAAAAGAAATATTTCAAACCACCATTTCAGCATTTTCTAGAGCTCAAGCAAAATAGTCCTTTGAAGGGTATATTTGGAAAATCAGCACTCTTTCCTTCTATTTCCAGCTCATCTTTCCAGTGCCCTGACATATGTGTATCATTTCAGGGCAGTCAAACATCCATGGTGATATAACAAAGTCCAAACTTTATCTCTTCACACCACACCTCCCTCCTACACGTAATCAAAAATGAGTAGGAATCCAAAGGGGTGGAATTCAGAATAGTGACTGTTTCTAAACCAGGTAGGGTTTTGCTAAAGAGGATGATTCTTCATCAGTCCCTCCCAGTAGGTTTTTACTTTCCAAGCAAAATTAAGCACTGCTTCCACCATTTGAGTACCGCGTACTCTACAGACCTCTTCAGTGATGCAGGCTTCTTGGGTCTGCTAATCAGCAAATAGATGAACTGCAAACATTCCTCAGGAGTGCAGCATCCCATAGCATAAAGAATGGCTCCAGGAATTCTCTCTTTCCATGCTCTTTTCCAGATCTTCTGATGCATAACAGATGGCTGTTATTATTTCTCTTTTTGGTTTCTGTTCCTTTTATCTTTACCCGAAGTATTTCACCACCGCACAGTTATGCTGCCAAATTGCACCGTGGGGGAATTACGCACACTTCTGGAACACGCGATCATCTCTTCGGTTCTCCGCCCTTCCTACCACTTCCAGATAAATCCTCACTTTTGCTGTCATTCCACTTCTGAGAATCAAGGACTAGGGAGAATCTTCACCTTTTACAGGATGCAGGGGGAAACAGAGTGACTAGGGACAAGGAAAAGGTAATGGCTGGACTTGATGGTCTTTCCCAACCATAGGGATTCCGTGTACAAATGCCAGGCTTTCTCATCCTCCCTAAATCGCAGTCTCCATAGCTTAGAATAATTTTCTGTTCTATTGACCTTTTTTTCCTTGCTTCTTATTTATAGTAAAACATCTGAATACAAAAATACTTGTAATACACAATGCCCTTTACCATCAACTTGGTACCAGAAAGCACCTCTATTTGGACAAAACGTAGGATCCTACAGGACTTCTGGTGCTCATGACAACACTAGGTTTATTACTGGTTTGAAACCTTGTGTTCTTCCTCCAGACATGACCCTGCAGTGCTGAAAGGTTTTCAGTCATACTACTCAGATTTTCATTTCTCTCTTTATGGGATCATGACTCGTTTCTAGGGAACCTATCCTATCCTTCATTTTCACAAGGACTCTTCGAACAGTAAAAGATGCCTTTCAATTATTATCATTTAGTCTGATAAAGATTTTTAAAATAATAGTACTAGGGGAAAAAATTAATGAATTTTGGTATGTATTCCTAACCCCTGTAACAAAAGCATCAGCTGGCACTCATTTAAATAGTTGGTCTCCATTTACACTACTCTACTATATCGATGCACAATTTGTTGCTGGACTCATTTATTCAGTCCATCTATGATAAATGTCACAAACATCATCATTATTCACAGATTTTCCAGTGTAGGCGTGCTTTATATTGTAGTCTTATCGTAACTGTTAAATAAGCGAAAGCATTTCATCACAAATACTCTCGATCCTTTGCAGTTACATTCATTCTGAGCGGCAAAGCAAGAAACATTTCACTCAGATCTCACATTTTTCTGAAGGTAAACATGTTTATCAAAATGCTTGTTATGGCTTGTCTTTGTGCAGGGAGGTTAAAGAAATGACCAACTCACTTTGGAAAATATATTTCTTCAGAGTGTTTTATTCTGCTTCTGGTCCCAAGAGCTACACCTTCAATGTGCTTGAAAAAGATTTCTATATTGGCAACAGGAGCGTAAGTTTTAATTTGAACAAAACAGGTATTAATAGGAGAAGCTGCATATGAAAGCAGCAAACAGCCTTTGAGGTTCAAGAGGCCTTTATTATGTTCCTAAGGGGCCTGTTTAGCTCTGGCATGAAAAGTAATTTATACACATCTAGTCTTCTTTATTTTCATAGGAATAATTATTTCTTCCTGTTACAATTTTCCTTCTGTTGCCACTTTCTCCCTAGCGCAGTTTAACCTCTTTGTAATACACAGTTGCAAAACATTGCTTGAAACAGAAAGTTCAAAGAGGTATCTCAACCTTCTGGGAAAGTGGCTTTAGTTCAGAAGTACATGCAGCACTCCTTCTGCATTAAGATTTTTTCCAAATTTAGTTGGCTTTTTTTTTTTATTTAATCAAAGATGAGCGGAATTGCTGACAGTACAAGAAGCAGAAAAGACAGTCTCACAAATGCGAAAAGGAACAGATCACAGATGACAGACGGAGTTGTGTGTTATTGTAAGTTGTATACACTCCTGCTAGAAGTTCTCTATCTAGCAAGAATCAGGACATCCTCACTACTCTGGAACTGTATAAGTAAAGAGAATATCAATCTAGCTAGCACAACAAAAGGCCAAGGTAAAAAAGGCATCTAGAAATGGCCTTATATCAAAGAATTGATGTGAAGCTTAGACTTAAAAACCCACCTTTTTGCAGAGGTGGTTGGATTCACTTGTGTATGTGATTAAACTCTTGATTGAAGCAAGGAAGCTGAGAGCAGAATGTAGAGTGGCAAATCCGACACTAAATGACCCCCCCACCCACCCAATTCATACAGGGCCATGTAGCTATAAGAAGGGAGAAAATTATTTTTTCCAGTGTTGTCAGTTCTGTTTCCTCAGCTCAAGTTTGCAAAAAGCAGCTAGACATTTTGTCTTTCTTATACTTGCTTCAATAACACACAGTGCTGCCCTAATTCAAAATTCTCTCATTACTTTGATCCTGATTGAAGCAGAATACAATCTACTTTTCTTTTCCTCTAAAAAGCTGGTTTAGATCTGCTGCACAGAAAACAAACCATAAAAATGTGGGTTTGTCAGTTTTATGCAAGTAGACAGGACTCAAAGACATGTGGGGTTAAAGGCTGAAACACTCTCAATTCATCACCCAGTTCTAGTTCTCAAACATTTGGCTGTTCAATTTTGCAAGCACAAGACAGCAATTATATGTGGAATTTGAGAAATTAGAACTCTTATCAAGCACAAGTGTTTGTATAAGGCACAATTTCAGAGAAAAAAAAAAATGAAATAAATCCTGATTCAAGGTGTGTAAGGGGACATAAAAAAACCTGAAATATGGTTTGAAAGTGTATCTGCCAAAGACAGAATCTCTTAAATATTTGCTGGCCACAATCCCTATAAGTGTAAGTGGGAGGCAACGCTTCTAAAAAATGCCTTTTAGATAACCATTTCTCCACATCTTTGTGGGTAGCTTACTTTGTTTCTTTGAATCTGCAGTACCCCTGAGAATTTCCAGGGATTGTTATTACCCATGTTGTGTAGTGGTATAAAGCGAGTGAGAAGCACTGAGCTGAACATTCCACAAACATGTATAAGGAGTATCTAAACTGTGAAAACTGGGTTCACTGCAAACAAATGCTAAATTTTACCAAATGTAAAATCCTGATTTTGATATGGTGTTTAATTTTCAGAAGGACAATCACATTTTGTACTTATGAGAAACTGCTGCAACTTTCCAAGTAAAAATTTGCACAAACCTGTTATCCCAGGACTGATCCTCCTTCCAAAAACCAAAAGCAAAAGAAGAGCTCACCTGTTAATCAGGAGTTTGAAATTCTTCTTCTTTTTTTTAATTTCCCTTTATTTTGCTTTCAGTTCCAGCTTTCTTACGCTTCCCTTGATTCACAGGTGGAACTAACTAAGCAGCTTGCCCCCTCCTCAGTTATTATGAAGCACCATCCCCACAAATGAATGTCCTCTAGGTTACAGCTCATGCAGCTTTGAAGACTCTGTCTCATTCTGTCTATGCACCTCAGGAATTGCAGATGCTGTCCCCCACGCTTTCTTTTACATTGTAAATAACACTCTCTTGAAAAAGAAAGGATGAAAAATGTTGCTACGGTGACTTAGGGACAGGATAGTGGATTAAGTAGAGTTAGTGACATTAAATCTATTTACAAAGTGACTGTGAAAAGCTGACTAGGAAGAGCTGGCATTGCCCATTGTAAAGAATTTCAAGTAAGTTCCTCAAAGAAGTCCTGTGTATGCTTTGAGGTTTACAAAAAGTACATTACTCTTTATTTGAAATACGTTTACATGTTAGAAACAGTATTCACTTAGGAGCAGGACTATGATCCACTTTTGTGTCAGCAGAAAGTCCCAATGTAGGAGTAGTTCCACAATCAAACCCCCCCTCCCATCAGCACTACTTCTTCCATTTAGGGCATCGGCCTAAGGAATATCCTCCAAAGAAGACATCTGCCAAGATCAATGGTGACTCCATGACACAAACTGTATCAGCAAAACCTTTTTTTCATTTCCTAGGCTCCTGAAGAGTGCTAGAGGAAGGATTCCTTTAGAAAGGAAAATGAGCCTAGTGTTTGACAAGTATCCAACCATGCTGCAATTAAGAAGGGGACAATTGTCTGGCTTCAGAGAAGGGCAGATGAGGCTGCTTTTAGCCTCTTCTCAAAGGTTCTACTGCCTGTTCCGCTACAGAGCATGTGCCCCATCACACGTACCCAAAATGGAAACCCAGGGGCAGAAGCAGAATTCTACAAAAGGAAACAAAATTCCAATGCAATTTTGAATGAAGTAAATTCAAGCAGCAATATTATTTGATTAGAGCAACAGTAATTGGGATACCTGTGAAAACTTAAGAGCAGTTTGGATACTCGTCCTTCTAGACTCCTTTGAAGTAACTTGAAGAGTTAGCATGATATTCTAAATGCAATTAGCCTGCTAAAAAGAAGAGGGTAACAAAATTCCATTTAACTTCTTGCCATTTTTTTCTCATTTCATATTTCCTTATGGATATCCAAGGTACAGTGAAAATAAAGATAAAAAGAAGGTGAAAAAAATTAAGTCACTAAAAGTTTATTTGCTTTGGTCATCTTGATTAGACCTAGTTGTTCTATTAAGCAATTTTTAATCTGTCTATGGAATTTAACACCCCTATAGGACAGATTCTCAAAATGTGCCTCAACACCATGTCTAATGATATGAAGCAAAATCTCTTGTGCGTGCCCATTTTCCTGCTAGCAATCGAGTGATAGAAGTGGCATTCACTTCCATGAGCATAAATTAAAAAAAAAAAAAAAAAAAAAAAAAAAAAAAAAAAAAAGAAAAGAAAAGCAAGCACAACCAGAGCAGAGGATTTCTGGGTTTAAAAGCTACTATTTGTTCACACAAAAGGTAGCACATATGAGTGGCTTAGGCAGATAGGAATGGAGATCACACTAGGTCTCTGAAAATCTGACCTTCACTAAATTTGCAATGTTTCTTTCTTTCTGGTAGTTCAGATATTTTCACCTTTCAGAGTTCGAGTTTCAGGGTAAAGTCAATGCTGTGGATCCTTCAGCTGTATTGGAAATTCCCAGTGAAAATTCTCCCTTCATTACACACAGTGAAATTTCATTAATATCAATAACAGTTTGGTGCGTAGAATACACAATATAGACCTATACTACAGCTCATGAAACACAATTTCTGCTTTCTGGATTAAACTTCAGCTCTTTTATTGATTCTTTTGCTACTCACCCTCCTCAAGGATAAGACTAAATTGCTTGCAGACTTCATTACAAAATTATAAATTGAGGGGGGGGGAGGGGAAATCAATAAAGGAGACCTCTAGTGATTAATATGTCACTAACAAACAAACTATCCCAATTTCCCTGTGTGTTATTTGGTCATTTTGTAATAGAAACAGAAGAATAGCTTCAAAAATGTGAAAGTGAAATACAGTCCTTTATTTCTGGGGAAGAGAATCTACAAATTTAAATCACTAAACTATATTACACTCTGAACATTGGAAGGACTTGCAGTAAAAATATCAGGTTAAATCAATAAAATTAATCACTTACGACCCCAAAGGAGCAAAAGAGTTGAAAAATGCTACAAAACTGAAAGCTACCATGAGCAAAGGGACTTGGGGAATTTATTTTAATTCACCACAGCCAAGTCCAAATACAAGCTGCTCTTTGTTATTCAACCTGAGGTATTACATTTCATACAGATGCTCACATCTGACCAAGCCATAATCACATACTGTAGAGTTTTCTTTATCTGATCGTAGAAGTTTCCTGTTTTAGCTATATATTAACAATGAACTGCATATGGATGGAGTGGTGGCACAGAGTAGACTATATTTGGCTCACCTAACCACATCTATCAGTCTATTAAGTGCCTCAAAGCTGGGACTTGAGCAGGAGGTAGTAGACTTGGCCTTAAGTTACTACTCTCTCCCTTACATGGGCCTAACAGACATTGTATATTGTGAATTCTTTGCTTTTCCAGCAGAGCAGGCAGCTCTCCTACAGTTACCTAAGAGAAGGTTAGGATTTGCAGAAGCCCCTTCTCTCTCATCTGTGTGTAAACAGATTAACTATGATGTCTAAACTAGCACTTCTCAACCCCCCAAGATATGTTCTATCCATGAGAAACTGCAACCAGCAACTGCAACCATCTCCCCTCCAGGGATCCACATACTATGACGACAGGCAGAGATTTCGTAGTAGAAATTATCTAAGAAATCAGCTATGAATTTAAAGGGTGGAGAAGGATCTAGGACAGGTTGTGTAAAGGACAGACCTAAGAAGAAATTTATAATTCCAACACAACATCCTTGTGCATGTGGATCTGAAGTGACCTGATCCATCTGCTATGAAAACCAAGATGTGTCTGAACTGTGAGACTGTGAACTACAGGTAAATTTTAATTTGGCTGCAGAGATTTAGGGTCTTCCTCTAGACCTGAGAAAATTAAAACCAATTAATGAGGTCTCTTTTTGCTTCAGTGTAGTGTATGAGACATCTGATTTTACAGCTATGAAAGTGAGGACAGCTGTACTTGAACACTTTGGAGTAGTGGAGAGAATTGCTCAATACATGATGTAAAGTTATACTTTCAAGTGAAACCAACCAAAGGTCAAAGATTTTTTTTCAGGAGTGCTTTGTAAAAATACCAACTCAAGAACTATTTATGTTACCAGAACTAGTGAAGTAGGGAGTGCTCTAAAATGTATATATGCCATTGACCATTCCTAAGCAAAATCAAAGACCACATCCAGTACTTGCAGTGAAAAAGTTTCAGTGAGAGCATAATCCGTGATAGCACAGCTCCGTGTTACTGGCCTGACATAGCTTTTTTTCCGGAATATTTGCAAGAATTAGCTGAAAACTTTGTTTATTTATAAGATTTCCAGTGAAGTTAGTTTAAATAGATAGATTTCTTAACAAAAAAAAAGATTTCCAGGAACATACAGCAGTCATCTGCAGGCAAGTTTATTCCTGAAAATACATTTATGAATTTACATCCAACAAAAATAAAGAGCAGTTAGGTAATTAAGCTGCATTTTTCAGACAGAAAATAAGCATCTGTTTCTAGCCAGCTGATGTACAAGTACCACAATTTAAAATTTGAAAACATAACTTTCTGTACACACCGCTGAGACTGAATTTCTGCTTGAAAAAGAGAATGTGCAAGTGTTCTTGACTATGTGGATTTTTTTTCATTCTTAGAATCATAGAATCGTTGAGGCTGGAACAGACCCCTGAGATCATCAAGTCCAGCCTATGACCCACCACCACAACACCTAGCTAGACCATGGCACTAAGTGCCACATCCAATCTTTCCTTAAACACCTCCAGGGATGATGACTCCACCACCTCCCTGGACAGTCCATTCCAATGTTTAATCACCCTTTCCGTGAGGAAGTGCTTCCTAATATCCGACCTAAACCTCCCCTGGCTCAGCTTCAGGCCATGCCCTCTTGTCCTGTCACTAATTGCCTGGGAGAAGAGCCTGACCCCCCCCTGACTACAACTTCCTTTCAGGGAGTTGTAGAGAGTGATGAGGTCTCCCCTGAGTCTCCTCTTCTCCAGGCTGAACAACCCCAGCTCCCTCAGCCTCTCCTCAGAAGACTTTCCCTCCAGTCCCTTCACCAGCCTCGTCGNGAAGTCCAAGGTAGAGGTTTTGTTGATGGCATTCCTGACTACATCACATATTGAAAATTCTATCATATCATGGTCGTTGTGGCCCAGACGGCCTCCAACCACCACATCTTCCACCAGCCCTTCCCTGTTTGTAAACAGCAGGTCTAGCGGGGCACTACCCCTGGTAGGTTCGCTAACCAGTTGCAACAGGAAGTTGTCGTCCACACATTCCAAAAATCTCTTGGACTGCCCCCTTTCTGCTGTGTTGTACTTCCAGCAGATGTCCGGCAAGTTGAAGTCCCCCACGAGAACAAGGGCTAGTGAACGTGAGACATCTCCAAGTTGCTGAAAGAATGCTTCAGCAGTGTCTTTATCCTGGTCGGTGGTCTGTAGCAGACTCCCACCAGGATATCAGCCTCACTGGCCTTTCCCTTCTCTAACATGGAAGGTGCTAATCTTGAAAAGTAATCTTCATTCACATCTCCCTCTTATTTTTACCTCATATAATCTAAGACCTTCTTAAGGAGCTGTACTCTGCCATCTTTTTTTCAGGCAAATGGCCATTTCAAGTCAAAGGCAATTCGGCTTGACAGGCCTTGAGGAAGAACTTCAGTAGTAGGTGTAGCTCCTGGAATTAATTCCTCATCACCTCGAGTTATAAGTTTACATTGATTTTTATTGTGGGTTGTCAATTCTTGGGTAGAGAGCACTGAAGAGTATTGTAGAACACTTTGCTTCAGTCACTCTAGAGCAAGGACAGAGTCTTCTTTTCAAGCCCTTGTTTTCAGCACTTTCCTCAATCATCACCTCTGACCTGAAAGATCTTGCCCTTGTTTCTATCGCCACCAATGTTTCCTATCTTTTATACTCTTCATGTTTGAAGAACATCCAGCTATTGCTTTAGATACACAAGATCTAAAATAGTGTAAGGTGTATTTAGCTGAAGAAGTATTTAGCTGAATATCTGTTAAGATATCTTTGGAATAGGTCAGGCAGAAACTATTTGGCTTTAAAATATCAGATGTAGCATCTGTGCAGCTCCCTGTGAGGATAACGGTAATTTTTTGTGATAGAAAAGTTACGAAAGAAAAGGATAAGATAGTTACAAGCCATACTGTTTTCTAAGGTATATAAGGTCTTGACCAGCAGCTAGTCAGAAGATCACTTTCCACATGTCTGTGAAATCCCACTGGTGTTATTAATAGGAAACTGTATGGATGCATGTACAATCATTAGTCTCATAATTGCACAGGCTTGGGTACTCCTCTGGGAATATAAAATAAGTGGCCAATGAGGAATGTGACACAAGGATGTTAATTTTGTAACCTGCCTAGACTAAAGCTGCATTTCTTAGGCACAGGAAAAATGAGACGTGACATGAATTCTGGGCTTGCTAAGGCAAAAAAAAGTTCTTCTGAATACAATTTTCTTTGAAATATCTATAGATTGCTGCTGTACACAAAGTCACTACAGCTTAAAAGAATAAAACCATTATAATTTATTTTTTTTACCACTAGAATTTAGGTGTGGTTCCCCAATCTGTTCACGGAATAAGAATGTGTTTGGAAGGAGCTGGCTAACGTTTCTGAGCTGTGCTGGACCGCTTCCTGAAATCTTTAACAGCATTAGCTGCTAGTCCACATTCTTCCACTCTCTTTCACTTTTACACTAATATTTATATCATCTGCAGTATTTACCTAGCTTTACTTTACAGTTTGTTTTAGGGAAAGAATTGGATGCAGGGGGGTAGTTGCATTAGTGGCTGTTGCATGCAACGGTCTGGCTATACAAGGGCCTATACTGTCAACTGCCAGAATCCAGGAAGGTAAATCAGAATAAACATCTTGCTACTCTTGCCCACTATCTTACATATTTACCCTAAAAAGACTATCAGAAGGTGGAGTCTGTGCTAGCTGTGTCTGGGTTTATGTGGTACAGATATTTTTATGTTCTCAAGATTACTTGCATTTTCACAGTACTCATCACAGCCTCATTGAAGGGGCAGCAGCCCCCACACCAGATATGGTACAAACACAGATCAAAGCTCCTGTCCCAAAGGATTTAGTAAGGCAAAAAATGGAACGGTCATACTTTGTTAGAAAGAGAGGGGCACAGAGATACCAAAACAGTAAGAGGCTATTTGTTTACCAGAGAGAGAATGAAATAAGCACATCTCTCTCAAGCATTGTCCAACTTCTGCTCTCTCTTCCCCGCAACTTATTCAGAGAAAGGCAAAGTAACCCTGATGTTGCAACTGATACTCACTGTAAACTGAATTTGCACCCCATGCCTCTGGTTGAGGAGACAAAGCTCTCTGCACCAGGGAAGCCATGAGCTATGTGCATCTGTCCGGAAAAGAATGGCCCTTGTTGTAATAATAGGTGGAATCCAAGCCCCTGTCCCAAACCAGAGGCCTGAGACTTCCCACGCAGTCCTACTGCCTCAGAGACCCGCAGATAAAGATGATGGAGGCACCACTCCAACCTAGAGCCTGAGACAAAACTATCTGTGAATTATGGTAGTACATCCCAACATCCAGATTCCACTTAGTTCTCCCCAAAACCCCAGTTTATTCCATCTCTGTGCAAGCATTAAACTCTCACACGTACACACGGCTCTTCTTCCCCTTTAAATGATGTTTCTTATGATGGCTTGGGGGAATTGCAACCTGTATGTCTAAACACTTCCATGGGAGCTCAGAAACACAATTATGTGTAAAAAAGCCACTTTCTAGGTGCAGAATGTTCATGTAAGATCTTGACTATCTAGTCCTCAAGTATCTAAATCCTCACCATAAAGTCAAGCTAGGAATAGTCCCCTGCTGCTCCAGAATTCCTCCTAACATTTGCTATACAGACTGCAGAAAAAAGGTTGCCAGAGCCAGCTTGTAAAAAGTACTAGTCTCCCCATGGGTTACTTCCTTGTTAAAATAGATTGAAACTACTACTACCTCCTGAGTAGAAGCAAAAAGATCAAAAAATCTTCCATGTCCTGAAGGGTGATTAAAGAAGTATATATATCTGGAAAATTCTCTATGAACTAAGAAAAAGTGAAAGAAAAAGGCAGGGGGCAGGGGGAGGAAAAGAACAAGTAGAAAAAGAAGGAAATAAGAAAAGATGAACAGAGGAAATGAAGAAAAAAAAAAAGTAAAGAAAAAAAGGAAAAAAAAGAAAATTAAAATGAGAAAAAGGGAAAAAAAAATTAAAAAAAAGAAAAGAATCCCATATTTTAAGGTTTAAATTTTGCATTCCTTAAGAATCCTGCTTATTTAAACCAGATTTTGGAAACCTTGCTGTAGTTTCAGACTGTAAAGCAACAATTCGCAATGATAAAGATATTTCCTTTTGAAAGTACTAATCCAGAATCTCCTTTTTTTTTTTTTTTTCCTTGATAGAGGAATATTTTAATTGGAAAGATTCTATATTTTTTAATTCACTTGAGCAGTTTTTTCTAAACCATCTAGCTTTCTGTTAGCACTGTTAACTACTTCATCTTCCTTCCTATGCACATACACGTCATGTCTGGAGCAGAGCAAAATAAGCACCACATGTTTCATGTAAAGAGTTAGATGCTTTGCATACAGATGGTGCTTAGCTGGAACAACTATAAAGGAATAAAATAGAAGGAAACAGTAGGTGGAAGACTCAGCATTTTAGTAAGAAAGCAGGAACGTAAGCAATGAATCATTAATATGGAAAAAAGCGGACAGCAATAGGAGGAGGAAAGCATTTACTACAAGTAAGTAAAAGATTTTGTTAAGGTTTCCTTCGAGATGAGTCTCATCCAACCACAGTTTGAGTCTTGTTTCAAATACACATCCAGGGCCACGCTCTGCCTTGACAGAAGCAGTATCAAATCCTAAACACTCACTCTCCATAGACAAAAGTAAGAAGAGCATTTGTCCTTTCCTCATTCCGTGAGTTTGCTGAATTCGCTGTTTACGTTTCAATTGTTCAAAATTGAGGATAATAATGTAACTCAGACAGGATTTTGATCTTAATTGCATCCAGTAAAACACTGACTAACTCTATTAAAATAAAGTCTGATATTTAATTTTGTTAAGTAAATTTCAGGAGAGCTCCATAGATTGATCATGGTGTAGCTCAGCTCAAAAGCCAACTCAGTCAAAAGCAGGATTGGAGTGCACAATGCCAGACTTGTCAAGGCTCATACTTTACACACAAGACATTCATCTGGCTCCATCTCGCTCTCCTCAGTGTGGTGCTTCATTCTCAGGCGCCCACACAACAGCTCTCCAGCTTCCCTCCAGCTCTGGGATCCAACATCAGATCCACATGTTTAGACTGCCAATAAATTGTGGTTGGCAGATGGAGTCCTGGATGGGGAGTGAAGGTGGAGCACCCTCCACAGCAGGAGCAGTTGCTGTTGAGGGAGATGCCACCCTCCAAGTCCTACAGGTAAGGTAGCAGCTGCCCAGCTGCAGTCTCACACCGCTGCCTCTCCCCTACGTGGTCCCAAGGCCCACGTTCCCTCCAAAAGCAGAGCAATTCTGCAAGAACAAAGCTGAGCTCTTAAGCCTCGATGATAAAAATAGCCAAAAGAAATTACTTCAGTGATAGTCATTACAATGAAAAATTTACTAAACAGAACCACAGGTTGAAAGGTAAGGTGTCTCCACGGCAGAGAAATTTCGCATTTTCTTAACATTTTGTGAAACATGGTTGAGCTTTCCATGGTGATCACCATGGCAATGCACTGTAAATTCAGTGAATAGTTTCTGTGAAATGTATTTTCATCCTAAAAAAAGAAAACTAAACACTGAACACTGTTAAATGGTTAATGCACATTCTTTTTCTAGGCTAGCAGTCACAGTCAGGCCCAAAAGTGGAAGGCAAATGAAACCCAAAAGGTTCAGAGAAGGGCAATCTCAGTAAGTTACATAAAGACATATAGCAACTTTTTCAGTACTTCTTATAACGACACATAAAAAAAAATTATTGTTGCTTTCTGAAAACTTTTTTGCAATATCCATCTGACAAGTGAATCTCATTGTTGACTAAATTACTAAACAAAATACTGCTTAAAAGACCAAATTAGGCAATAATAATAGTCACTAGTTACAGTCATACTTTATTTTCGTTTGCAGAGGTAGACTTGCTATTTTGAGATTATTTCCTGCAAATGAAAAAAAAAAACCCAAGCAAAGAACAAAAAAGACAAAGAGATTAAGGGTTTGTCTTGCTCCAGGCTACAAAAAAGTTAAGAGCCAGATTCTGTCTCCATTTTGCAAGGCCTAGGAAGAGTGGGGGGTGGGAGACAGGGTAGGGGGGTCACGGTACAGTGAGCTTTAGTTACTCTTTTATCTCCCTCTGTTTCATCCATTATCTTTATCACCACAAGTGAAATTGTCTTTTAAGGATAATTAGGAAGCAGTTAAATTTAGAGCAGCCCTGTGGCTGTCCTAAAACAAATGACTGGAAGAATGATAGAAAATAGCCTCATTCTTTTTCCTGCATGGAAGCACATAGGACTTAATGAAAAATACACAGAACTAAAACCAGAGAAGGCTCAAGATTTCTTGGCTCCTACCTCTGTCTGAAACCCCTTATTTCTCATCCAGACATAGAGGTACCTCAGAGCTTCATTTAGACTAAAAGCTTTCATGGGAATCTCTACCACATAAGGGCATAGGTCCCAGGACTAGAAATTAGGAAGTAAAAATCACTGAAATTCTGCAATTATCAATTTTGCAGTTACAGATCAACACTAAAATAGACCGAAAAAATGTTTGAAGCTAAATCATAACGTGCTCTTCTTGAATTTTCCCAGAAAAAAAAAAAAAAGACAAGTTTTTTGGGAAAAAAAAAATACTGTGATCAACTTTCTCGTTTCAGGGTTCTTCCCACTCTCATATGAAAAAAAAAAACAACAACCAACCCAACAACTTCAAGATGATGAAAAGCTGCATGTCACACAGTCTGCATCTTCCTGATGCTAACCTAATCAACAGCCTGGGAAATATGTGCTTGACAAAAGAAAGCAGATGTGCTCTTAATCCTCCCCAAGTGAACTCTGGTAGGGGTATCCTCAATCATCCAGGATGGCTTCTCTGGTGCCCTTATGTCTCTTGGTGAAGGCCGAACAGAGTATTTGTCATGGAATCAGACCTGCACTTGGGATTTGTGTACTTTTTAGGCCTTTGATCATATGTCTCATATTTTACCTTAACTGGATCTTCACAGACTTTTGAAGATACTCATTGCTTTCCATTTTTCATTGGAGAGAGCTACTGGCAGGAGTAATCCTCCTTGTCTGTAAGCACGCCTCTTGAAATGTAGGAAGCCACTTGCCCAGGCTGCTGAGAGGCAAGTCTCTGCCAGGCAGAGAGGGATCTGGGAGTGTTAAGAGATGGCCAGCTGAACATGAGCCAGCAGTGTGCCCAGGTGGCCAAGAAGGGCAACGACATCCTGGCCTGGATCAGGAATAGTGTTGCCAGCAGGAGCAGGGAGGTGATCAGCTATACTGATCACTCAGCTTTAGTGAGGCCGCACCTCGAGTGCTGTGTCCAGTTTTGGGCCCCTCACTCCAAGAGGGACATTGAGGTGCTAGAGAGGGTACAGGGGCGGCTACCAAGCTAGTAAAGGATTTGGAGCGTATGCCATACGAGGAACAGCTGAGGGATCTGGGGCTGTTTAGCCTGGAGAAGAGATTGAGGGGAGACCTTACAGCTCTACAACTATCTGAAGGGAGGTTGTAGTGAGATGGGTGTCGGTCTGTTCTCCTTAGTGGCGAGTGGTAGGGCAAGGGGAAATGGCCTTAAATTGCACCAGGGGAGGTTCAGGTTGGATATTAGGAAAAATTTCTTTACTGAACAGGTTGTCAGGCATTGGAACAGCCTGCCCAGGGAGGGGGTTGAGTCGCCATCCCTGGAGGTGTTTAAGAGATGGGTAGATGTTGTGTTCAGGGACACGGTTTAGTGGTGTTTGATAGGGCTAGGAAAAGGTTGGAGTCTATGATCTTGAAGGTCTCTTCCAGCCAAAAATGTTCTATGATTCTAAGCAAGATACAGTAAGTGCCAGATTTAGGGTTTTTTTCAAGACCAGGCTGGATGAAGCTCAGAGCAACCTGGTCTAGTGGGAGGTGTCCCTGCCCATGGCAGGTTGGAACTAGATGAGTTTAAGGTCCCTTCCAATCAAAACCATTCTATGATTCTATGACTCTATAACAGTTGTTATACCTTTGCCACTTCTTGTTGATTGGAGGCAGGATTAATCTTTCACTGTTCAGATCCAAGACAGGTGAGAAAACATCTTTAAAGCCAAAAAGGGATCTAAGTAGTGTTTATTATCCCTTGTTTATGACCAAGATAACATGGCTTGCGTAACACAGAGGGTGTGCGGAAGGCAGTCACTAAGCTCTGCCTGGCACTGTGTCTACGACAAGTTAAGACAATACTGGTCCATTTTTGCAACAGGAAAGCTGCCTTTACTAGTTTCCAGTTAAATTAGTTTCCTGCTTCATCACCAAGGAGAAGAGAAAGAGCCATGCTTTCTTAACGAATTCAGATGTCCCACCCAAATGTCTGAAAACGCCAAAGCGTAAGACACTTTGTATTTAAACACAATCTGCACAATGGACACAATTCCCTCGGAAGCACAGCCCTTTGGCTTTTTTAGGAAGCACAAGACTAGATAGCAGGTCAACGCGGTTGGCACAGAACAGCATTCTTGTGAGGAAAGTACGAGCTGGGGTCAAATCAACAGTCCCAGCTTTTCCACCATCAATTTTCTCCTAGGTTAGCATGCCCTTTATCACTGTCTATTATGCAGATTGATCAGAACAAGAAGAGAAATATGCAGTCAGTATATTCTGCACTGCAGCAAACACAGTCTGACATTTAACCACTGCTTCGAACTCCACCAAAGCCAGGACACAGTCATTCAGAAATTCAGAGATCTACAAATGGTCCATTTTTTTCGTACATGTAGTGCCCTTGGCAAAATATGTGCAGCATTCAGTACAGAAATCCTCTTACCTTGGCTGAGCAAGCAGTCTATCTTTTCTTTGAATATCACCTCCTTTGCAAGGTATTTGGAAGAGTTTTGCATTGGTCATCACACACAAGTCTTTAGCTCCTAGGAAGGAGAAAATACAGGGCCAGTGATTACTCATTAATATCCTATAATGAGATAGACAGAGCTCTGATGGAAATACAGGTCCCTTGCCACCCAGATCAAGGCATAAGCCAAGAGGCCACAGTTCCTACAATCAGATCACTTAACCCTTTTGTGTCTCATTCTCCCCTAAAGTAAAGCAATAGGCTAGAATACTCTTTCCCCCATTACACTGATGTAACTGGAAGGCTGTTACAGCATATGAACATTCACAGCACACTTTAAAAATGTAAAGTACTGTGAAAGAAAGCAGTAAAACTGCTACTGGTTTACTGCTTGGTTATAGAGTAAGAACAAAAATGTGGAGCAGAACTGCTACAGGTATCATCTCCCACTGAAGTGGTACCATAGGAGTCTCCCAGAGCCCAGTTCAGCTCAGTATGAACAACAACATGACATTCTGCAGCTCCACAGCTTTTCTGAGCCAGATCCTAGTGAAGTGGTATAGATGTTTTACCATGGTCTGACAACATTCTTTATGCAGCTAAAATGTTCACTGACAAAAGAAAGCGCTTTATTGTGCTAACTAGAGAAAATGGATTGTTTTGTACAAATTGGCCTGTGATTCAGGAGATCTGGGCTCAGCTGCCAGCTCTACCAGTTCCCATAGGACCTTGAGCTAGGCAAGCGTTCTTTCCATTTCTCAGTTCCCCATATGCAGCTAGTTCAGCAGCAAAGTTGCTGGGACTGACAAAGGAATTACTGCATAAAATTCTACAGTAAGTACTGTAGATTGCATATGATTGTCAGGGCTTAAGGACTCTCTATCTTCTAGATATAAAGCTTATGCATCTGTTCAATTTTGCAAAGTTAAAAATTTCAGCTGGATCTATTTAACATTTTTTTAAGTACTGGATTTTGTCTTTCCCTTAGCTTCCAATGTTTTGTGATTAGAAACATTTTATCCTCAAAGCCTTGCCATGCTTTCATTGCCATGTTTTTATGAACTAAGCAACAGAAGAGATAAATGAGGGCTCAGCTGTCCATGGTTTAAGAAAAAAAGAATAACGCAGTTACAAACTTCTTAAGAATCGGGCAGGAAAATAGCAAGACAGACAAATATCTAGTGGTTACTTTCATGAAGTGGTCTTGAGGGATAAACATTTAACGAAAAAGAAAGAAAACACTCTCTTTTCCCCCAACTGGCTCATTTGTTTTATGAAATAACAATGCTCCCTTCTTTGGTCCACCTTCAAATTTCATATATAACCCTCCACACCGATTCCATAGGTAGCGACAATGCCTAGGAAACACAATCGGATAGTTTTAGGCACAAGATATGACGATTATAAAGACTGTAATGAAGTCATAAAATCATTTAATAGTTATAAAAACAAAATTTAACTTGCACCACGGATACACTACAGTATAACATATTGTTACCTAAACAACATTTCTGTGTAGCCATATATTAAATATGCTGCTGTACAAAAAGTACTGTTGTACTTTTAAATTAGCTACTCAGTGGATTTTGTAATTCACCCTTGGTGCTCAGCCTCAGTTTTAGCGTTGCGCTCACCCCACCTAGCTGCAAACAGCAGAAAGGCCAGGCAGGCAACGACTAGGAACTATCCTTCTGAAAAGGAATGCAAATCTGTTTTAACTAAAAGACAGAATTTTATTTTTTCACAGAAATAAAGTTTAATATATTTTGAGTTGCGATCTTTCAGTATCGGATAATAACCCATGGAAAGTATATCCGATTGTGTTGCACAAATAGAGTGAAAAAGCCACATCAGAAAAACATTTGTAAAGGTGCACACTCAAACACTGGGAAATTGAGAAATGCAGAAACTAAAATTCTTTAGGGAACTTAATTCAGCTCTTTAATGTTTATGCATGTGTGAGGTTTCTTCGCACAACCACACACCATCTTTCCCAACGGAAAACCAAAAAACCAAAACCAAAGTACAGATCAACAATCTATCCATCTCAGTTGTCAACTGCTCACACAGCAGCCCGCCATGTCCTCTATCTCAATCTTGAGAATCACAGAGTCCTTTATCCCCAGCACACAGAGGAAGGTCCCTCTGCCTATTTTAGTAACACTTTTATCTGAAGCAAATGCTTTTTTGCTAAGAAAGACTCCAACAGAGCTGCCCTTTCCTTTCCCTTCTCCCGTTTGTTCTCACTGCCGCACAAAGGGAATGAATTAAGAGAGAGCAGGGGAGAAAGGAACAGAGAGCACAGCAGAAGACTGGTGAACGAGCGTGGTTAGGGGGCCTGCAGGAATAGGTCTGGACTCATACAAGGGACTCGGGAGTAATGTGCCAGCAGTAAGCTGGGGTACAAACCAACTGTGTTTGTACAAACCAGTGATGTATTTACTTCTGCCTATCTATCGTGACTCTCCGTGACCTAAAGGTCATGCTTTTGCAGCACATTATTGGTCATTGTTGGTCATTTACAGATGGTATAATGGTCATCAGTCATTTATAGATGGTATAATGAATAGATCATCCACAGTGAAGCAAACTACCGGGAGGGAGAAGACCAGCACAAATGTGTTGACATTTCTCTAGCAGAGATGTTCTCCTGTTCATTCCAAAACCACCAGGGGAACAGGAGATGTCCCAGCAATGCCAGACAGAACTAAGTGTATAAATTATCCAAGCCAGTCATAAAGGGAACAAGCCAATCAATAATAATTTGATCATCTATTGAGCAAATTACAAAGTTTGCGATCAGTTTTGACCAATTTCTTTCCTAACTGTCACAATCATCCGTGGTACTAGTGACTGCCAAAGGCAGGATGTGGGCTGATGCTGTTATAGAAAAACCTACATTCTTAAACTTGATGGAAATTCAGGTTTCATTGCACAGTCGCATATTAGAAGCAGAACTCAGAGCTTCACTAAGCTGCACACATCAAGATACAGAAATCAAAATACAGTAAAATGGAAAAAGTGCCTTTTCGTTTCTTCATCTTTTCAATCTCTTTTTTTGTCGTGACAGTGGAAAGTTTCCTTAGGGTCTGGCAAGGGCAGTCTAAGGAATCTGCTTTAATAATCTTTTAAATTACTACAATTCTGAAGTTTCTCTCACTGTTTACTCCTCAGACACCTAAGACAACTCAAAATAAAGCAACTAGCGTGTCACATCAGTGTCATTCAAATTAGCAGAAGAAATTGCAAAGACCTGGTTTCTAAAGAAGAATTTCAGTTAGGAAACTGTAAAAACATTGTTTCTAATCATAATTTATTAAACAACAATGGATAACATGGAAAGTACTTTTTTTTGCACTTAGAAGTTTCTCTTTGTGAACAAACAGAGGTAACAATGTGCTGCTTCAATTGGAAACCACTGAAAATTTTTTTTTGTCAATTAAAGAGAGGCCTAAATTTAAGATGGACCCAGGAGTTAAACCAGAGCTATCACATTTTCAAAAAAAAAACAACCATTTGGGAAGGAAGTTGAGTTTAGGGAATCCTTTTAGAACCCAAATGGCAGGGGGGAAAAAAAAAAAAAAAAAAGAAGAAGAAGAAGAAAAAAGAGCTCACTGACAGTGAGAAAAAGCAGAGACAACGGCAGAAACCACATCTCAAGAAACTCCCTTAAACGGGATTGTGGGTCTAGTTTGGTGGTCTGCACAAGTGAAGGAGAGCAGAGAAGCAGGAAATCAAGGAAAAAGATGAAGACTATGAACCAGCAACCTGCACTGAGTTCTAGATAGAGCCTAGAGAGAGAATAAAACATGCACTGCTGTTCTCATAGCTTTGGGAAAGTTTCACCTATAAGGAGATTAAAGAGATGACAATTTTAATTAATTTTAATTTAAAAAAAAAAAAAATAAAATGTTGCAATTATTTGTTAATAGTGGTAGTTGTAACACTGAGCCACATTGCCTTCCCCACGAATACTGTGTCAGGAGCGAATTTCTACTGCTGCTGATGAGCTGGGGCCGGCAAGCACCTCATCACCCCGCATGTCGGAAAATCTCACACGGCCCTACTTCTCTCAACACTGGTGATTCCTGCTTCAAACCAGCCCTGAAAGACAGCATCTGTTATAGGTCTAGCAGACAGCCCTGGTCCTAAGCCTTGGGGTTTAGGTCAGTCATTTTTTTCCATTTAAGAGCTACTATTGCTGTATCTTGCCTTTGTAAAATTTCTGCTTTCACATACATACTAATACAAAAGAAGTTATGATTTCTTGATTTATCCTCTTTATTACTTAAATAGAAAACATATATATACTCCTTAACAGAAATGTTGGGTTGGGCTGAATTACATACAAACTTGTCCTGATTTGTAATTTATCATTTAATTAAATTATAACTTCTAGTAACTAAGCCACCTTCAAACACATCTCCTGTCACCGTCCTGATGATTTATTATATTAATTCTGTCCCACAGGTAAAAAGGAAGTAATTGCTATTCTACTCCAGCATGTTTCGTTCTGATTTTTCCCCCCTATAAATGTGTTACAATTCTTCCATTGGCAGTCTGAGAATCTCCCTATAAAAGCAGCATTTACTGCAGTCTCTCTGAGAGCCAAGGAATACATATGCAGCTTGACAGTTTGGAGTATCTGTTTTCAAGCACTGATCTACAGGATTTACTAGAGCTATTGCCATTTTATGCTGTCTTAAAAGTGCAGCTTATGCAAACTTTTCTTGGTAACTTCTGTGTGTTCACCATAAAGAAAAAAAACAAAAACCAAACCAGACAGCATTGCATACAAATAAATGTTGAAATGAACTAAAATGTCTTCACACAGTCACTGTAGGTCTCTAGGATCTCCTCCTTTGTTACTTACTGGAAAACAACACTAAGAGAAATAAAATCACTCTCTTTAAACTACTAGAGGGCTTTCTTACCTTAATTATGCACCAACTGCAAATAGAGATTACCTTAGATTTTAAAAACAGGTAATTCTATTCATTCCTGAGGGATGTGCATCTGTTTTCTCTTATATTACCTGTCCCTTTAAACAGTAACAGCTAGGCAGTAAAAAAAAAAAAAAATCCTAATTTTGCACTCTGATTCATTGCTGGAAAGAAGGGCCAACCTAATCACAGCAGCTTTTGAACCAAAGTTAAGACAAAAATGAAACGTAACTTCTTGCTAAAAGACAAATACAACCTGCATCAACATTTCTCCTTTACAGCAGTCAGGAACAAGCCTTCCTGGCACACTTTGCTGCCCAGGCGTTCCTAGTGAGGAAATAGCAAGCAAAATACAACTGTGGGAGAAAGCTAACAAAGAACAATGGCTTTCTTGTTAACGAGAAATTAAAATTACATCTAAAAGGTGAAATATTCAATAACAACTGAAAAACCTGCACACACACAAGTGACTTTCTAAATCAGAGTTCAAGAAGGAGTCGTGGGAGGACAGGAGCTAGCTATTTTTCCACAACAATCTCATTCCAAAGGAATTTTTGTCGGTAAAAGTGGGATATCACAACACCTGATTCTAGTTCACAACACCTCTGTTTTGTGGATACATAGACATGATATATTTTATTTTGTAAACACTATTTTACAAAATCTTATTATGATAATAAGTTTAAAATTTCCTGAGCTGTAAAAAGCACACCTTTTCAGGGTTCCTCTTCACTAGTTTGAAATATTTTTTCATGTAGAATTTACTATTTGAGCTTCAGCATAATATCTCCTTTCTTAGGCATTTAAATAAAGCTGGTTGTTTAAAAACCCCAGTATTCTGAAATTTCCAGTATGGTCACTCAACTCAGGAAATGACATTGCTCTCCCAGTGCCAAAACCCAGGATGGAAGCCCTAAATCTCAGCACACTATCTCAACCAGTGATGCAAGCGGCTTGCCAAACTGAATGAAACCTTTGTCCTCTTCACTGAAACTGGGATTTTTCATGGTTTTTTAGAGAACTCCACAAAACCTACGTGCTACATATGCTCACAAGGTAAGCTTCAAAAGATAACACAAAAATCTCTCAAACGCAACAAAACAGGTTTCAGAACAGGAGTGTGGGGTTCAGACCTCTCAGGATTAACTGCTGGCAACATTCCTGCACTTCAAAGAGCAACTCATATTTACTTCAAGTTTCCCCACCATTTAAACTCTGATCTCTCTCTTTTTTTTTTTTTTTTTTTTTAACTAATTAAGAGCAACCATGCATGTTCTGAGCAGGAAATTAGGCACTGCAGTAAATGATAACAAAATAATCATTGGAAAACCGTTCTTCTGTCCAGCAGTGTCATATGAACAATTTCGCAAAGACTAGCGCAAGATCAACACCTCCTAGTACAGCAATCTACATGTAACTATCTATGTATGATCAGAGATAATGGAAATTAAAATTAGGGTCCAGTGCAGGTGCCCTGCCTTAATAATCAGTCAGTCAGCTGTAGAACTCCCCCTGGGTTGAGTGAAAGCAGGGGCCTGTCCTCATCCTCAAATACAACCTTTGGCATGGTCGTCTCTCAGATGGAGGGGTCTCTTACTTTCATACTTGATCCATTTACTATTCCTTCTCATTGATGGTGTTACCCTCCCAGGAAGTCTTGGCAGAGCAGATCTAGTGTCGATGATATATTAGCAAAGTTAATCCACTTTCATATTACAAAGACTGAGACTATAGTTAAGGAAGGGAATTTTACTGGAATAGGCTGTCCAGAGAGGTTGTGGAGTCTCCTTCCCTGGAGACGTTCCAAACCCACTCGGCTGCGTTCCTGCATGACCTCCTCTGGGTGCTCCTGCTCTGACGGGGGAGTTGGACTCGATGATCTTTTGAGGTCCTTTCCAACCCCTACCCTTCTGTGATTTTGTGAATTTTGATAACACCTCCCTGACATGCTGGGGCTGCAGGCAGGGAGCACTCATACTCACTGCCATCCTCCTTACAGAGGCAACAACAAAGAATTCTCCCATTTTTCCCTTTTCCTTGTAGCCGCACAGAAGTTGGGTCCCATTTGTGACCACTTTGCTGGGTTAAACCATCCTGCAGAATCAGCCCACACCTTTACTGCCCGAGCGATTTGCAGCTCCCTGAGTTCAAGCCACACACACTAACCACAAAACACAGAGCTGAGTTTTCACCTTGCTCTTTACAGTCTCTAAATTTAAAGTCAAATGCGGCTTTCTCACACCTAGGAGGGACAAGGCGGTCTGGAGAAACCTGCCCTTGCCAAGAGTAAGAGCTGAGAGGGCAGGGGCAGAATCCGCCATTTCCCAGCTTGCTTCTCAGCGCTGCCACTTTGCAGGGCCTCCCTCCTCACCTTTTTTTATTTGTAGACGAGGAATTTGCCGGGAGATGGCAGTATAAGATTAAAATATCCCTGAATTGCGGTTCCCGGCTATTAACTGGCAAAGTGATGTCCCCAGGATGGCAACACCAGTGCAGTCAGTTGTTTGTAAATTCTTCCATGTTCTAAATGGAGCTTCGTGGATAACATCTGGCCAAACAAAACACCGGAGCAGGACAAAACTAACCAGCTTTTAACTTTCATATGCAAGAGGTGTTGAGAGAATTTTATTCTGAACCTTTATGTAAACTTGAACACTTGTGACTTCAGTTAGAAAGAACCATATACTAGAATATCTCTACGTATATAAATAACTGATTTGCGGTAGAAGGTTAATCTCTTGTGCGTACCTCAAATATCAAATGCCATTTGATGCTTCTGGGTTGCTTAATTAATTAGTCACATTAGTTGCAAGCTTACTTAAATTACCTTCCTCGATATATTATACCTGCAGAATAAATTATTCATCGCACAAAACTTCTTAGCTAAAGACTCTTGTCTCTTCCTAACTACAGTATTTACGTCAAAGGAGCAACCAAATACCACAGTATTTATCTTAATTAATTACATTATAAGGACTAGGCTGAAATATGCCTAAAAAAAGATATGTGGAGCTTACAATTTGTCAAACTATAAGCTGTAAAACTCCAGGACCCAGAAAACAGAGACGCACATCTCCAGGAGGTATGTGTTAGTGAAATAGCACAAGAGCTCTGTGCTTTACAACTTACTTCACTCTCTTTTCAGCAGAATATGTTTGTACTGGGAAACAAGAAAAACTTTGTGTGTGTTGGACTTGACTGTATGTGAGTGAAGCATGTTAGCAAGCCCACTTTTATGCATGTATTAAGCGAATGCCTGGCTCACATATGTGTGTGGAATGTACTAGTATCTGATTTCTTCTGTCGCCTATTATAACAAAACTCAATAAAACCTGCTTTTGAAAAAAAAAAACAAACAATGCATGTGGTGACAAAAACCAGACCTGTGCTCAGACGCTGGTTGCAACCGTTAACATGATTTTGTCTAACTTCACAGCTGCAGATACGAGTTACAAATTGCTTTTTTCTGTTTTTGGTAACTGTTTCTCCTTATGTTGGAACATTTTATTTTCAACCTCAGCGCCCATGCTGTTATGTAGGCTTCGGTACCTTTTCCATTTAAGAATACATACAAGAGCTACGGAGTTTTAGCTGTTACGCAGGGCCTTGATTCTGTAGCTATACATCAGTTGCCCCATTTAATAAGTTTTTCCTTTTGAGAATCACTGCAGAAGCATAGTTGTGTGAAAAAAAAAAACCACCCACCCAAAACTCTTTAAATCGTAAGGTGTTTTCCTTACTCTCTAGCTCACCTCCTTGTTAACCAGCAAACATTGCTATTTATACTGCAATGGCATTTGCTGTCCCGGCTTGGAAAGGGAGAACATTTGTCCCTTTCTAAAACACAGTTCAAGGCAGTCCTGACAACCACCATATCCCAAAAACCTCTGAGGTGAAAGTGACTGAGGTCTTCCAAAATGTTTTTGTAACACGTGGTCGGGCTATCTAAATAAAATAGACTAAGTTCCACCTGAAATTTGAAGTAATTTGCAAGCGCTAAAAGCAAATTAATATGATTTGGTAACCCTCTCTCAGCAGAGCTTACAAAGGGTCTCCAAAATGATGAGCTTTATACATTTGACCCAAATTACCTGCCTTCTGCGGCCAAGCACCGCTCTAGGAAACCACAGTGAAAGCAATGCTCGGAACAGCCGCAGAGCAGAGGACAGAACTGGCACAGCAGACTAGGGCAAAGACAGAGGTAACCTAGTCATTACATCAACCTCATCCTCTGTGGGCAAGGTTACGCTGAGGTACAGGCAAATAGTTTTGGTCATAAACCAGCCCTGTGCCAGGTAAACAATGAGGCCTTTGCCTTGCAATCAGTCGAGTCAGCTGTAGAACTCCCCCTGGGTTCACAGAATCACAGAATGTTAGGGATTGGAAGGCACCTCGAAAGATCATCAAGTCCAATCCCCCTGCCAGAGCAGGAACCTAGATGACATCACATAGAAAGGTGTCCAGGCGGGTCTTGAATGTCTCCAGAGAAGGAGAATCCACAACTCCCCTGGGCAGCCTGTTCCAGTGCTCCGTCACCCTCACTGTAAAGAAGTTCCTTCTGAAGTTTAAGCAGAACCTCCTGTGTTCCAGCTTGCACCCATTACCCCTTGTCCTGTCATTGGGCATCACTGAGAAGAGCCTGGCTCCA
>VWZK01015294.1:37951-63624 GCA_013396935.1 Baryphthengus martii | reverse complement strand
GTGCTCTAGGCCCTTCATGAGCCTCGCTGTCCTTCTCTGGACATGCTCCAGCACATCCNCTCGCTGTCCTTCTCTGGACATGCTCCAGCACATCCATGTCCTTCTTATAGTGAGGAGCCCAGAACTGAATGCAATATTCAAGGTGTGGCCTCGCCAGTGCCAAGTACAGGGGGACAATCACGTCCCTATTCCTGCTGGCCACAGTGTTTCTAACACAAGCCAGGATGCCAGTGGCCTTCTTGGCCACCTGGGCACACTGCTGACTCGTATTTAATCGGCTATTGATCAACACTCTCATGTCCTTTTCCAATTTGCAGCTTTCCAACCTCATATCGCCAAGTCTGTAGTTTACCACGGGGTTATGTCCAAAAGTGCAGGACCTGGCACTTGACTTAGTTGAACCTCATACAATTAACCTTGGCCCAATGATCTAACCTGTCTAGGTCCTGCTGTAAAGCCTCCCTACCTTCTAGCAGATGGACACTCCCCCCAGTTTGGTATCATCTACAGATCTACTGAGGAGGCACTCGATCCTCTCATCCAGATCATTAATAAATAAATTAAAGAGAACAGGCCCCAGTACTGAGCCCTGGGGAACACCGCTTGTGACTGGACACCAGCCAGATTTAGCTCCGTTCACTACCACTCTTTCAGCCCAGCCATCCAGCCAGTTTTTTATCCAGGGCGCGGTGTATTTGTCCAAGCCTTGCACCATAAGATTCTGAAGGAGAATGCTGTGGGAGACAGTGTCAAAGGCTTTACTGAAGTCCAGATAGACAATGTCCACAGTTCTTCCCTCATCCACCAGACCGGTCACCTTGTTCTAGTAGACCACCAGGTTAGTCAGGCAGGACCTAGCTTTTATAAACCCATGCTAACTGGGCCATGTGTCTTCATGTCAGTTAAATACTTATTCTTTGTTGTCTTTTAAAAATTTTTTTTACAATAGAAAAGTCTTACTACTTGGAGCAAAAGCTGAATTCTAAAGCTCCAGGTTATGAGATACTCACAGCAGCGGGCCATTAACATAGCAATTGGCTTTGAAAGTCAAGTTTTAACATCCAATAGTTGAAAGTCTCAGAATTATTTATTATATGCTTCCTTCATCCTTTTCAGGGGTTTCAAGAGGCGTGGGGTTTATCCGGTTTGACAAGCGAATTGAAGCAGAAGAAGCTATCAAGGGCTTGAATGGCCAGAAACCTCCAGGTGCCACAGAGCCCATCACTGTAAAGTTTGCTAACAATCCAAGCCAAAAAACCAATCAGGCCATCCTTTCCCAGCTGTACCATTCTCCAAACAGAAGATACCCAGCACCCTTAGCACAGCAGGCTCAACGTTTTAGGTAAGTCAGTGGGCAAACTGTTTGTGCAAATAGTTTACTAATGTGCAAACTTTATTTTCCTCCACTCTTTCCCTTCTTGCGCTTCCCTGCTTGTCTGATTTCTCTGTGTGAAGGAAACACATGAGGATGTTGAACTTCAACTGCATGCCACACTTTGTCTTCTCTTACTACAAAGTTTTGTAATGAAGATTATTCAAATATTTTCTGCATGTGTGTTTTCAGGATACATGTTCCTTAAGGATATATATTCCTATTGTGTTGAAACTATAGCCATACAGTGCCCTGTGTTACTTAATGTATTGAAAAGGACAGATGGTGAGAACAAAGTGAAACAAATACTCTATTATTTACATTCATGAGTACCTCTAGGCCTTTTTTAGTGATTTTGAGTATTTCTTCCCACCTTCTGTCCCACTCTGACTGGAATGTGTTAAACAGTAATATATTCAAAACAGTTTCTATTCTGTTTTTCAAGAAATAAAATCAGCTGGCAGTTTGCCTCAAAGAGAATATACCAGACTTCAAAAGCTCTGCTTTGGCTGCCCATTGCTTTTAGGCTGAATATTCAGAGTTCATGGACTACACTTCTGGTAGAACTTCTGAATTCTTCTTTTCAACTTTTCAGCCTTATGTGCTGCAGATGTCTCGCAGGTGTGAAGGTCAGAACTAGAGTAGACTTTCTGCCCTAAGGGAAGAAGAGAGCCAGTTATGTTCATTATTTGGTGGATTTTCTTACCATTTCTTAGAGAATAAAAGAATTAGTGTGCTGACTATTGAATATAAATAAGCTTGCCATTGTTTCATAGGCAAAGCATAGGGGGAAAAGTTGCACTTTCAGGGTGGGCCCAAGTAAGGTCATGAGGGAGCTGTTGGTACAGGGTCTGTTACAGCATCCAACACACTGGCAAAGTCAGACCTGCTGACTTCTCCAGTTATTCTGAGTGTGCTTGTTCCCAGATACTCAGCTGTGTTCAGTATCACTCTGATACTTACTGAGATAGATCTGTATTTACCTGATACTTGAAGTGCATCTATTATGATTTGTAAAATTCTTCCAACTTAGGAGTGTTTTCTTTGGATAGGACCTAAAAAAGTTCTTTGCAGCTAAGTAATTTGAATAGACTACCTCTGTCCTGCAACATTAGACTTTGAACTTTAAAAAATTATTTGATTGTTTGTGATTGATTTTTTGCTAAAAAAAGTCAGTATATTTTTATGAATGCCTCTTTAAATATCAGTGGAAAGTTGGGGCTTTTTCTGAGGTACTAAGTGTTAAAGTGATGCCTGAAACAACCATAAGAGATTGTTGTCTGCTCCATTTAAGGGTATGATGCTAAAAAAAGCTGTGAGTAGGTACAGAGTTTGTACTGAATAAGAGGGAGAGTGAAATATCTTGTACATTTATTGATTCGGAAGAACAAGGTTGAACTGACTGGTCGGAAAGTAAACTGGAGTTGCAGACAATTAGATTTCTTTTTTATTACTGTTTTTGGGGGGGAGACCTTTAGGCTTCTGTTTCTTCTCTGAAAGAGACTGCCTTGCAAAATGTAAAATTTTTATAACTATAAAAGGAAATTGTCTTTTTGGACATTTTAGGTCTTAGCTTTGTTGCGTCGTTCCAGCTCTTCTGACTATATAGTTCAGAATGCACTGATGCTCCAGATCTTTCATATCTCTCATGCAAGAAACGTTAGCGGTTGACATTTCATGATTACCTGAAGAAGTTGCTCTGTGTCTGTTGACAGTTGACAGAGGCCTCAAAGCAGAGTCAGCATAAACTTTAATAGTAAATTACAGTAGGATCACTACAATACTTCTGTTTTCTGAGAAAAATCTTGAGCTGGACTTCCAGAAACAGCTACACGTAATTGTTTCTCAGTTTCTGTAGCATGAGTATCTTAAAGCATCTTTAGAAATTGTTCAGTGAATTCCCGGGAGATTTTTTCCAAAAGTATTTTAAGTTGTCTGGGTAACTCATGAAAACTGTTACAGCGATATCATTACTATATGAAGTCTTCAGCCAACTGGTCTACAGTAGCAAGGACCTCATGGTGGTAGTGTTTCTGGAATTCTTCAGGTTCCCCTCCGTGCCAAAATGTAATGACTTCTGCCATCCATACTAAGTCTGCTGATAGTAGTCAGCTGTTTTTAATTTGTGATTTTTGTCACTTCTAGGGGTTCAGTGTGGCTTGCTTCCTTGTCAGTACACAAACCCTGCTTACTGTGGAATTGCAATATTTCCGTAGTTTGAGACCTTTTACTGCCCGCAGCACTTGACTTTGGATTCTTTGTAACAGTAATGGTTCTTAAATCCTGTAGCTCATTACTGGAGAGAAATAGCAGTGAGCCATAGATCTGCAAGCTGAAAACTAAATTGACTGTATCTTATTTACCTAAGTTCGTATTTTGTGAAGTCCTGACGAGAGCCTTTAAAACTTTCTCCTTACGTGTCTAGGCTTTGCCAGGAAAAATCCAGAGCTTCTTTAGGGCAGAAATTTTCAGAGAGAAGCACTTCAAGGGAGTTCAGGAATAAGATTAATAGAATTGGTGGGCACTGCATATTCTGGGTATTGGCTAGGTAATTCCAAAGGGTTAAAAGTTGTGGTTACATACTACAGTTCAGCAGCTTGGAGGAAGGTGAGGAAAGAAATAAACGGAGAAAACGGTCTAATATATTTGTGTTTATATTCTAAAAACACTTTATTCTGGAAAAGAGTAGAAAAATGAAAAATGTTGTTTTTGCAGTTCATATTCTAACACGTGCTACTACTCCAAACCCCTGCATGTGTCTGACTATTCCTGTCAGCACACTGTCAGAAGCCGTGGTAGAGTCTTCAACCAAAACAAGTTAGTAATCTGGAAAACTTCACTAAGGTGATCACTGACTAATTTTATGCTGACAGTATTTGACTTAGGCTAAACTTGTGATAGTGGTGCACTTTCTGAACAGGATTTTTTCTGGTTGTGGATACTACACAAGAACATTTGTTTTGTATTCACTAACTGTATCAGGTGTAATACAGTGCCACAACTCTTCTAGTGGTGATTTTAACTTTGCATGAGATTCTGTATAGGGCAAAGGATGTGACAGTAACATACCAAGTTTCCTTAAGATTAAAGGGTGGAAGAGTCTGAAGACTGAAAACTTTGCTAAATGTTTTTGCAGGTTGGACAATCTGCTCAACATGGCTTATGGAGTAAAGAGGTAATAAACTATTAGGTTCATAATAACCAAATTATTTTCAAGTACTTCTTTTCAGTAAGATTTACATTGGATTTTTGCATGTTGAAACTTCAGCTGAAACTTTTCGTTTTGGTGCACTGTGCATGAAAGAGACCACCTGTTTGTAGCAGTTCCATGGAATTCCTGTTCCAAATTACTAATGCTCATGTGTTTTATAGCCTGCTTTTTTTCTGTTTTTCTGTTACTTCATTTCAGACAGACGTAGCACTGTTCTCTCTACTTGTGCATAGTATTGTACATGATATTTGTGCAGTTGGGAGGAAAAAAGCAACTTGCAATGTTACCGTTTTGGTCTGGCCAATGTGTTCATGCTGTGAAAAACCCTCTATCCATTTTCTTTTTTGTTTTGAAATTTCTTTGGTGGGATTTCCTGTCAACCCCTGCTTTATGATTCTAATTTGTTTTCCCCATGTTCTTCAGTAGGTTTCCTCCGATGACCATCGATGGAATGACCAGTTTGGCTGGAATTAATATCCCTGGACATGCAGGCACTGGATGGTGCATTTTTGTGTACAACTTGGCCCCTGATGCTGATGAGAGTATCCTCTGGCAAATGTTTGGGCCCTTCGGAGCAGTAACCAATGTGAAGGTCATCCGTGACTTCAACACTAACAAGTGCAAAGGTTTTGGATTTGTGACTATGACAAACTATGACGAGGCAGCTATGGCAATAGCCAGCCTGAATGGATACCGCCTCGGGGACAGAGTATTGCAGGTCTCCTTCAAAACAAACAAAACGCACAAAGCCTAACAAGTTATTCTCAGTGCATTAATACATGAAAACTACAACAAAGGCAATTTACAAGAAGCTTTGTGCATTAGTAAATGCCTTTGTTGTATGACAGTGTGGGAATGGGGATAAAATGACTACTTAGCATCCTAAGAATATGTGAGATTTTTTTATTGCTAATGTTTGAATTAAAACTTCGTAAATATCTTTTGTGTTTAAATACTGGCAAGTACAGGGTTTTTACCTGTCACAATGCATATTCTATTGCCTTCTTTGAAGAAGGTGGACCTTTTAAAATGTTCCAGCTAAGGGAAGAAGTTTTTTCTTTATACATGACTGCCTTTAACCTATGAGTAAATATTGAGGCTTTGTGTTATACACTTGAAGTTGGTTTTATTTTTGTTATTTCTTGATTTGCCTTGTGTTTAATTTACATTATAATACATTGCTGTTTTGTTGTTCAAGGAAAGTATTTGAAGTTTACACTTTATTTATAAAGTTATAAGCAGTATTTATTTCGTAATTATCATTTGTGTTGGGGAATGGGAACACATTATAAAAGCTTATTGTAAGAATACTGGAGAACTTTTCGTAAAGCAGTACCTTGCCAAAGAGATAAGAGCCTCTTTGATGTGGGTTTAACAAAGCATCTATTTTTATAAAAAAAAAAAAAAATAAAAATTTGGAGAAACTTTTTACTGGTCCTGGAACAAATATTTTGACTTGAATACTTTGAGAAATCTCTTCATATGACACCTAGTGAGCTTTTAAAACTTACCAGGAAATTTGCAGTTGTTGGGGAAAATTTAGAAAGATTTATGATACAGAAATACTTTTGAGACCTTTGTATTAAGTAGAGTCAATGGGATGCGCTGTTGGTTTCAGTTTTGTAATCATCAGTGGAGTCTTTGATCATCCTGGTTATTAAGTAATAGGTGGCTCACATTAATTTGTGATTTTGAAACAAATGAAAATTAAAAAAAAAAGAGTATAAGAGCAAGCAGGAAACTTAAAATACTGAGAGATGGGGGAAAAAATCTGTTCTTCCTAAAGAATTCCCTTCAGATAGAGCTCATGGTGTTTAGTGATGTACTTGCTATTGTTTGAAGAATTGTTTTGTCTTAAGAAAAGACATTGAGCATGATTTGCACAGTAGCAAATCAGCAGAAGTGGCTTGAGTTGGATATATTTGGAGGTATTTTGAAAGTTATGTTCAAGGCTAACACCTGAGCTTTGTGTAATGTAAATAAGACCTTGAGTTATGAACCTTTCAGCTAATTTTGATTTTAGTTTATTTTCAAAGTTACATGCCAAGTGATGTTCAATTTTGAATGTTTTTGTATGAGTTTTTTCTTTGTAAATGGCATTAACACTGTTACTTGAGGTCTGCTTATTCATTTTCATTGTCCTGAGGACTTGAATTTACAGTGCATCAGATCTGTTGCTATTTTTGTCTGTAGATAGTCTAGCTTCAGCTGTTTATGGTGATGCTACCTTTTTGTTTATAAATATGTTTGTGGTTAAAAAAAGCAAACGAGTATTATCATAGGTTTTGAACAAATTTCCTTACATTTTTCATATGAAAACCATGAATACCTGTATGCTATTGAAATTTAACTTTGTATGATGCTTAAGTCACTATTTGGGGAAATAGAAAAAGTCTTTACCATGTAATGAAGAAATTTAAGAAAAAAATACAGAATATTTTCTGATTAGCATCTAGCTTATAATTAAATTTAAAAAAAAAAGCTGAGGGTTTGATGCCTTCACCAGGATGCACTGACAACTATGTAGTTACGTCCTGCTTTTTGTATAAACTGAGATGCTCATATGCTTCCCCTTAGAAAAAGCAATGTTCTATGCATAACATAGTTGTACACTATCTTTGCAGTTGCTTTTGGTTCTTCTTCTTTTAAACTGTAGTTATAAATTCTTCAGTATAGTACAGTACATATACTGTGAAGCTCGTGCTAAAGTGACTAAGCGAGTTTTCATGCTGACCCACTCAATGCTATTCAAAAATCAATTGGCTTCCTGAGCACTTCCTCATTCCTAGGTGCATTTAGATTGTTAAAGCTAATCCTCTGCATTAAAAGTTGTATATACTATAGAAATCACAAAGTTTCCAATGTGGGGAAAACAGTAGCTACATGCTTCTTTCCTATACTACTGTAGCAACTAACGGCATTGATGAGAAGGCATGTAAATTGGGCTTCACTTTACAGTGTTTATCAGAGCACTTAGTAAAATATAAGGCTGGTATTTATTTGAAGTTGTATAGTATGACTTAATTCACATCTGTTGGAATAGAAAATATATTCTGTTGAGTATTTAAGAGGTTGTACATGTTTTCTTTTGTGTTTGGATCCTTTGTACTTTTTCATGTTCAGTACATCAATAAACGAAGTTGAAGGGAAAACAGTGTCACAGGCCGGTCTTTTAACATACTGTCCGCTGCCTTAATGGGTGAACAATCCGAGGGAAAGGTTTCTGCAAAGCTCTCCAGCTCCCTTTAGCTAACCTTAGGATCCTAATGAACAACAAGGAGGTAAGACAGTGAAGCTACGTACCAGTTCTGTTTTGTTAGCATTGGTACTGAATCTTGTCACTTCAGTTTTATTTTATTTAAAACAGTACTGAGGCTGATACAATAAATGAACGTCATCGAACATAATTCAGTAAAAAATAATTTGTCTGTCTAGCAGACAGCTGTGCAGTGTAGCTAAGTTAATACTCCAGTGTGTTAGGATAAATACAGAGGAGAAGGAAGGATTTACTTTTATTGCTATGTCCGTTTGCGGTTTAATTACTGCATTGATTTTTGGGCTTAATTAATTGAGTGGATATTCATTTAACCTTAGTTTGCTGTTCTTTTCCCTTCTCATATCTTGGAAGAAAGTCTTTTAAAAAGTCAGCTGTCTCTTGCCCTTTCAAAGTATATATACACTCTTAAATTTGTTTGCTCAATTGGATGAGAGTGAATTTCCACGAGTGAGTATACAATTCCAAGTGTCTTAAAAATAAAAGCTGTACTGCACAAATGTTTTCTTTCACTTTCTTTCACATGTTTACTGTGAGGTTTTTTTGATACAAAACCTTTTAGTATGTGTTGTGATGTGGAGTGTTTCCCATCACTACTGTGTGATGGAGTCAAGTTGAGTGATGGGGTCACAAGTCTGTAAATAATAGTACTTCAAGATGTCAGTCATAACTAGTGTTAACGAACTGACTCATTATACTTACAGAAATAGTATGTACAGATTACTTTTTGTCAGTTATGTTCTTTAGTGGCTTAAGTAATGATAGGATGCGAGACACAGTGTTTGGCAGCAAATTAGAACCTGTAATTGGAGTTCATATTCCAGAGGGGACATTGTGTGTTCAACTTGCACTCTTTCATGGAAATATAGTTTTAGTTCTCAACTGATACCAGTTTGAGTCAGTGTAACTAGCCATGGTTGAATTATTTTATTATATGGAAATGAGTACAAAACGTGTTTATGTAATTCCCTTCAGTTTAAAGTCAAAACTGCTTATAGTTTGAGGGTTAGCTGCAGAGAAGCAGGCAGTCAAGGAGGAGCACTAAAAATAGGCAGTTATAAGTGGAGTTGCCCAGAGGAAAAGTCAGTGCTGAAAAATACATATTTGATTATATGCAACTGACAAACGCTGGGTAGTCAGAGCTCATGAGTAAGGGAACCTGATGCAAATTTATGCAGAGGTAGTACTTTTCTTAATATATTGAAGTTTTATGATAAAGCTAAGGAAGAAAATGTGAAAATGCTTCATGTGGCATGGAGGAGAAGGATGAGTTGCTTTTGTATTTAAATAATAAGGATTCCAGGAATATCTGTAAACCTGTGTGGGACTATCAGTGATAGATAAACCAAGCTGAAAGTATGACCCTGGCAGAGTGTCAACTGGGGCACTTGCGGAAGGGCTTCATTACTCCAGAAACACGCTTGAGGCTTGTGTCGCTGCTTCTGCAAAAGATGTGTGCAATGAAATCAACTGTGACAGGTGAACTTCCCACCTGGATCTAGAAAAGCCTTCCTTTTTGCAAGAGAGCATTTTCCCAGTGTAAATGAAAAAGGTGCAATTTTCAAAGTAGCCTACTGTCTGTTGGGGTTATACCTGGTGTGTATTCATTGCATAAAACCCAGGGTTCATGAAGTACTATTAACTCTGGGCTACTCTTACCTGTATACTGCTGAGCAGGTCTGACCAATGTTTCAAATCGATTTCCCCTTTTGTTGTCATTTCAGAAACACTGCATCAAGGTGACTAAATGCATGGGGATGGTCACTTCAGTTAAACCTTGAAAAGCAGCAACTAATTAGGACTTAGCATCAAACCTACCTTTAATTTTTGACTAGCAGAGAGTATGTTGGGTTTTTTTTGCTTTAATGGTTTTAGAAATGATCGCAATGAGAGATGTGTTGTCATGTGTAAAACAATAGCCTAAGTTTGTGCTATTTCAGCCCTGCCAACACTTCATCCAACTGTGCTTGCACTTTCTTTAGCACTGGGCTTTGTCTGCCCAGTTGTGGCACTCAGACTTCAGCATTTCAATATGCATCTGTCAAAGCCAAGAATGCACTTATTTTTTCACTGAAATATTCTACATTACACTTCACTGTCTACAAAACTCCTGATAATGACTAATGTTTTGGGCTAGCAAATGTGCTAGCACATCAGAGGTCATCTGCGCCAAGCAGCTTAAAATAAAGTTGGGGGAGACAGTGGATCTTCTGGTGGGAGGAGGTGGAACAGGTATACTGTGATAATGTGGGAAACCTACTGTTCAGGTTGTCATGGTTTAGGGTCAGGGCAGCCCACTAAACCTGTAACAGATGCTCTCTGTTAATCCCCTTCCCTCCTTAAAGGGGAAGAGAAAAGAATAAGGGAGAGACCTACTGATTAGAAAAGGAAACTAGAATAGCTTTAATGAAAATGGAAAATAACGGAAAATAAAATGGAATGTATAAAAACGTACCAAACCAGTATCAAACACAAATGGTAGTTACGTCACCATCACCACTGATGTTGTGTAGCAGGCACTAGGAAAGTCCCAGACTGGGCCCAGCAGCAGATGGGAACCGAGTTGAGGAGCTGGGTTCTGGTACTGGATTCAGGAACACTCTGATCAGGATCAAAGAAAGGATGGACAGAGTCCTCCTTGGATTCCAGCCGTTGAAGGAACAAGGAAGAATCTGAGCAAAGGCCCAGAGCAAGAGCCCCCGAGCTGAGAGCAACCCCGCAAGGGCCCCCAGCAGCCGAACATGGCGTATCTGGGATGGAATACCCTGCTGGGCAGTATAAGGGCGTCTGTCTGTCTGCTTCTCCTTCCAGGTGAGGCTTTTACTTTCTGCACCCCCCAGCATGGTACACAGGATCTAGCAGTGGCCTTGGTCTGCACACCAGTCCCTGGTACTGACTCTAAACACGAAGCATTATCACTGCTAGAAGTAGGCACTGCCTGCAAAAACGTGCAGTTAGCTAAAGGAACTGAGCTGAAAAGTAAAATCACTGAATTGTTCTGTTCCAACTCAAACCAGGATACAGGTGAAGAGCTGTTTTCGTCTGAAAAGCTTAATTTGCTCCCCACACTTCTATTAACCATGACAAGATTAAAGAAGCATTGTAAACTTTTAAGATGCTCTCAAAACAACATGAGGGACTTCAGTGGGTTAAGAAACTGTCTAGCTTTATGCTATCAAGTGTGACATATTACTGTCTTATCTTGTAATTGCTCCCCGGTTTACTCTGACCAACATTCTCCTAAGACATAAATTGGAACAAGGAAAACATTCATTCTTTTTATACTTGTTAGGCCAGTGTAAAACTCAAGCATGGTTGCAGAAAGTCAATAAAACATCTGACTTCTTATTTTATGTACTATATCTCATATCACATGACTCTAAAGGTAAGAGAGTTTAAGTCAATGTGACATTTTTGCTGATCCTGTAATACTATAAGGAAAGTTGCTACAACTGCCAGCAGGTGATAAACACTGCATACTTTACAAAAACGTAAGTACTGAATTTTTATTTGAGGCAATTCTCATCAAATTAGTTATGCTGTGGGACCCTTGCTTAGTGCAGCACACCTACTTCTGGTGCTTTGAGTGCAAGGATGTCCTTAGTTTCAAGTGTTTACTTGAATGTTCTGCTGTTAAAAGCTTCTGGAGGTCACCCAGTTTCTGATAAAACAGCACTATTTGCCAGCACTTATGGAAGACTATTCTCTAAAAAAAAATTAAATAGCTGTGAAAGCTAGCCTGCCACTTATTGATGTCACCCTGTCTCAAAAATTTGGTATTAACTTTTAGAAGCAAGGTATTCTGTTGCAGTCTATTCTATCAGAAGGTGGAGATAGGTCAAAGTGAAACACTTCTTTTGTACTACTGGGTTTTGCACCATTGTGCAAAATAAAAGTAAAAGCATGGTTGCAGATTTCTTTTACCACTTTGATTAATACTGGTGCACTATTCTGATCTAATACAGTTAAGTTGTACTCTTCAATTTGAGCTGCCTGTCTTCCCTGTTCAGCAGTTCATGTTATCTGGGGAGTTACGACTCCAGAGACTTTCTGGCTGAATTACTACTTTCCTGAAATACTCTTTGCAAACAGCTGCAGTATCCATTTTTATTGCCATGAACCCAGATGTTAGATATGTTATAAATCTGTAATGCTCGTCATAAATGATGCCCGTTGATTGTGGGCTCTTTTCGTATAGGAAAAATACTTAGTAAAGTGAGTTTAGGCGTCATCATATTCCTGTTCATTTTGCTAACACTCAGCGGCCACATGTGATGTGTCGTGCCTCATCCCACCTCTGCGATCTGTGATTAACCAACCCATTCATTATGCATCCTAGCCATGCAAACAGATCTGTGCAAGTAACAGAGAAAAACCTTAAGAACAAGAATGTAGGCAGCTATTTGTTTTATAGACTCCAGGGAAGACCAGAGCAAAATAAATCTTCAAATTAATTCTGTTAGGGTGACTATCCAGGACTTAACATACACTGATCCACAGCAGATTAACAACTTGCATTCAAGCAAGAACTCATTCTTGGATGCTATTGGTTACTTTCCTGATTGAAAACAGGATTTTCTACATTCTAGATAGCTTAACAATATTTGCTGTAACCCTGAAGCTGATGCATTAGAAATTCATATGGCCAGCTATCTGAACAACTGGGGAAAGAGGAGAGAAGCCCAAAAGGGTCAAATCTGGACCAAAATAGAAAGTTAAAGTTGTTGAAAATTCAGGTTTTGTCTGAACTTATCAAGGCTTCTTTACTTTCAAAGACTAGTGTCTTTAGCCCTTTGGATTGTTCTTGCTCTCTCTGGGAAAATAAGTATTTCATTTCCTGCTACCAAGATAGCTCCTCTAGAAAAGCGGAAGCAAAGCAAAAAATGATATGAAAAAACTTAAAGGAAGCGGAAGATGAAAAAAGACATTTCACACATTCATACCAAATTTTAACAGTTCTATGAGTCAATAGTGGGCTTCTCTGACAGCTCTGCAGAGCATAGAGAGTACAAAAAAAAAAAAAAGGGAAAAATAACATTAAAAAGCTAGAAGTAAGCTATAGTAAAATTCTAATGAAATAAATGTGTACTTCCTCTTTGGCTGACTGAATTGCCACCTGTAAAGCGTTCTATACTTGATGACTTCACCTAGTCATGGTAGATGTTTTAAGAGACTCTTGAGAGCCCCTGCATTAAACATCTGTTCACAATAAAATTCTGTAGCTACTACCTAGGAAAGGAAATGAAGAGTTGCAAGAAAGTAATGACCAAATTTCCTTCCTCATATGGAATTTGAAGTAATTAGTAGATGTATCAAAATAACTCACTTTATTCTCTGTTCCACACAGACATTTTTTCCTTAGTAACAGCTCTCGATGAGGATTTCTATAGGATGATGACTTAATTCGTTCATACTAGGCATTTTAATGCAAACTGCGTTTTCTTGGAAAAAGTTGATAACACTCCAGCTATATAAAGTTCTTGAAGATGCTGCTGCAAAGCCTTTCCTTTGCCTCTTGTGTCTGAGAATCACCAGGTACTTTCTTCAATTGATTAAGATCAATTTTATAAAATATTCCAAGTGAGAATGTTTTTGTTTTACTCTCAGGTTGCTAAGGCTGAGATCATCTTAGTGTTGCCTAGTTCTTAATCTTTTACTTCTATGAATTTCGGACTGTATTTTGGACCTTATAAGGTGTAGTCTAGGGAATACATGATGTTTCACGGTATTTCACTCCGTGCAAGTCTTGCTAAGGCATTGTGTGACCATGTTTGCTGGTATTTGACAGTGTTTTCTCTTCAGATGATTCCTAAATATGAAAGGTTCTTCAGTAATATGGCAGTATTGTGACAGATGTCAGAAAATATTCCTCCTTAAATTCTGATCTTTAGGTCTTTCCAAATACCCTGTTCAGGAAACAGCCATATAATCTGGTGAGTCTGCCTTGTGTCAAGTATCCCTTCAACAGAAAGGGCTTTGAAGAGTTGAGTAAACTTGCAAATTCAAAGCTATTTGGCAGATAACAGAATGTTTTTTGGACTGGAAGCCTGTTCAGGATTTCGTGTGGTTTTGAGCAAAGTAGTCTTCTGCAAGTGTCTGCTCATTGTGAGAAAGCAGCTTCAGGCTCTGGAAGAGGCCCTGTTCCTGTTATAATCGGGTTTCACTTACCCACCAAGACAAGCGGAAAATTAAGAGTTGAGGCTTTGGATTCAGAAGATTGCTCTGAATTTCTTGAGTGTTTCCCCATGAACATGTACACTATGCAGTGAAAGTCACCGGAGTGACTGTAACAAACAGTAAACAGCTCTGTATGGCTGTAGGAGCCTCTTTAGCCAGAAGAGGTGCACTTCAGCTTCTTAAACAGCTCAGCCAGATTCTGAGCTGTTCTTCCTAAACCTAGACAGCTGCTTAACAGCTGAGCTCTATCAACCTTCTTAAGAATCTAATATTCTTAGTAAATGAAGGAAAACTGTTTTGGGGGAGCGTGGTTTTTTGTTTTTTCATCTCTCAGCCCTAGCTGCCTGGCATTATCACTTCCAGTTTCAGCCTGATATTTTGTACATAATGCTATATGATGAGAGCACTGTGTCACATTTAGATTTATTAATATTAATATATCAGTATTGCCAATACTACATTTTCAGGCTCTGGAGAGAAGAGGTGAACAGAAGGGTATGAGAGTGTCATCTCACTTTGAACACTGGTATGCTTTTCTTTCCTTTTGGGTCCTAACATGAGCTTGCAAATTAAGCATTTTTTACCAAGGCTGTTCTCTTTCCTACTGTCTGCACTGAAATGCAGCATTGCGCTCAAGTCTGTATTCATAGTTCTTTTTCAGAAGATCATAAATTCTCAGTACTACAAATTAAGTTATGAAAGAAATTTGGTGCTCTGGAACTACTGCAGCTTCAGTAGAGAGGCAAAAATAAAAGTAAATCTCCCAGAACATGAAGGAACAATTCATGGTAGGAAGGTTTAGAGGGGAATGACGGTTACCTTGATGTGTAAATACTAACTTTACTTTAGGCTACACATGCATTTTCTGTTGCTGCAAGATATTTGGGTGCAATTGACAAGATGCAGCTGTTCAAGATGCTGATAAGGAGAAGTCCCAAAAAAAAGATCTGACCACCTCATTGACTGGGGAGGACGCAAAACAATGGGAAGCTCATCTGGATTCTTCTGCCAGCAGAGCTCTTGACCAGTAAGAAAAGATTGCATTGTTCACAACTTCAGTGTAATCTTTTTTGTCTGTGCTACTCCAGAGTTGAAAGAAAGATTTGGGAGAAGTGTAGGACTAACAACCCAGCTGGTTGTGAATAGCAAAAATAGCACTGACACTTCTGCGTATTCAGCTTACAGAGGCAGAAATCCCTCATGAGGTGGGCAGATCCATCATATGCTTTTGCATCTGTGAACAGCATTTATATTCCTATGTAAGTGCAATATTTTTCATGCCACTCTTCCTCCACAACGTATTTCTGGCCTATGTGCTCTTGTAAATAAGGCATTAAATTTTTCACAATTGTAACTCCCTAAAAGCACACATCAGGAAATCATAAATTGTCATGCTGTGCTAAAGATATAAAAGAATATAGCTACATAGGAAGAGTGAAACGTGGCTCTTATTCTTTGCGTATGAGTTAGGATGTTGTGTTGAGTATCTCCTGTACCAGGTCTGGCAGGCTTGTTTAAGGAACCTGTTACCCCTTGTCTCTGCCCTTCCTCAGAGCCTAAGTGGAGACAAGACAAAAAACAATTTCTGAGAGCATGAGCATCTCTGATTGATGATCCAGAGTTTGCTTGGTCTCTTCAGCTCAAGGGCTGTATGCACAGGGTCAAGCTGGTGTTGGAGGACACAGTGTGTCCTAGCATGGCTTCTTTCTGGCCACAGGGCTATTGTACTTGTGGTAGTTTTCCATCTGGTGCATATCTTGATAATTAGGCAGGCCTAACCTTAAATGTAATGTTTACAAACAACTACTATGTTAGAAATTTGTTAAAGGTCTTTTTAGAAACTGACTTTTAAAAGCATAATAAAAGCTAATACAACTTACTGGGATAGTCCATTTTTTTATTATTTTGTTTTTGTCTTAGGAGCCTTTGTCCTTGGATATTTCAGAAATTCATTGTGAAAAGTAGAAAATTACCTGATAATGAATCCAAAAGAGAAAAATGGCATTGAGATAGAATTGCTTTATTTCTTCTAGAACAGAAATAATATCATTCTAATAATGGTGATTTTTCACTGTGATCTTGTTAACCCTTTTTTTCTGTAGCTATTCATATTCATTTCTACATTTGAAACTGAGTTTGTAAATACATTGAAATTTTTGGAAGCTGCTAGGTGATTTTATTTTTTTTTCCCCCTGAAAGTAAGCAACATGCTGTGTTTCAGTGAAGATGTTAGAAATTGTATCTGAAGGGTTAAGGTCAAATCTCCGAATAATGAAAAACACTAACCTGTGTGGTGGTGGGTGCTCTTGTTGTTCTAGATTTTTCTAAGAAGTTAATGAAACATAGAGCCAGTTGTGAAATCAAGAAGCTCATTTTCATGAAAAAATTTATATAGAAAAATGCTTAACATAAAAGTAGTAAAAGCCTGAATCTATGAAAATTCTTTCTTTCTCCAAGACCATGGAACAAGTGGAGCTATATTTGTTTAACATTAGGTATTTGGAAATACTAAAAAACTCATTGCCCTTCAGTAAGAGTGGTTATCAGTTGCTTTGTTCAGTCGAGGTAAGAGGATTCTCTTTTTCCTAGCGTAGTCAAGGGAAAAATGATTTTTACCCTGTGTACTGCAGGAAAGTAAACGGAGCAGAAACAAACCACCATTTAGTTTGAGCTCTGTTATGTAAATTCCGATGATAATGATTTCTTTATTGCACATTGTCACTGTGGAGAGGAAAACTAGACTTCATACTGATTTCTGCTGTACCACTGGCAGGTGTATATATATGCAGTTTTGTTGGAATTGCAAGATCAAAGACAAAATAAGGCTTCCAGTTCTATGCTGTCAAAATAGTAGTTTTGTGTATAGCAAGAGATGTTAAATGATGAGCTGGGTAATCAGCTGAGACAATCGGTTGAGTTTGATGCTAAATTCTGTAGTTTGGGAATGTTGCAGCAAATATTCTGTGTAAAACCAACAGGATGGAGAAAAAAAGAAGCAAAGAAATTCAGAAAATGAAATCTTTAGCCAGGTTCATGCTATGATAAATGGATGTGCTCTTTTCAAGATTCACTGGAAATTGAAACAGAAGCAGATTGGTAAAAGCAGCTAGAGGCCTGCCCATTAGTGGAAATGATGCTTGAAAATAATTTCCAGGTTTTTTTGAAAAATTTATTCTCAGAAAGCCATCTATCTCCATTTCCTGATCAAGACCAAGAAGACATTCAGACTTCAAAGCATAGCACTCATCAGCCATGATAGTTTGGGTAATGCTACAGCACAGCTCTGACCTCAGTGGAATCCCATGGACACAATCATAAGCACAAACAAAGGCTCCATGCATGTAAGAGAGGATTCCTGCTGCTTTTTCTGTTTGTGTTGGGTTTTTTTTTGTTGGAGTTTTTTTCTTTTTCCTTTTGAGGTGTGTCATGAAGCCCTTGCACATGTGCAAAATAGGAATGAGCCCCTGAAATGTTGAGCCTTGTGATCACTCCTCTCCAGCAGATGAGCTGATTTCCCAACTTTCATGTGTGTTAATCACTGGAAGATCTCATTATTACGATTATTTTTAGTATGCTTGCCATACACTGACTGTGGTTAGGTCCATTGATTCAGTGAGTGCTGCTGCTTTGAAAGGCTTCTCTGAAATGGTTCTTAGTGAAGAGTATTTGGCTCAATTTGGACTCAAGAAGTACTATAGTAAATCCTGGTCCAAAGAAAAGCACTTTTGAAGAATTATTGCTGGGAATAATCCCTACTTAAAAAGTCCTTAACATTAGAACTGATTTGTTGAAGTGGCATAAAAAAATCTAAAAATATTACCTTAAGCTTGCTTCAAATACTTTGTCTAGTCTATGAATGAGGATCTGACTATAGTGATTTCGTATTTGCTTCACTGCTGGGCTACACCCCTGTATTCTCTTAGCTGTAGACATACAATAATGTATGATTTTGTGCATAATTGTGTGCTATTCTTCATGTCTTATGCAGCTAAAACTTCAGGGAGCATCTTGGCTGTAGTACTTTCAGATTGCTGTACCAGTTTGTGATGCTAGATGCCCCTGTTTTGAAATGCTTAATCAGTGACTGCTAAAGAGCAGATCTGTGCTGAAGAATCACTAAAGCAGCTGCACTCATATGGGATGAGGCACACCATGATGTTGTGGAAAATGTGCTCACCAGTTCAGTAAAGATCAGTTCCTAAGAAGTTATAGATATGAACAGAATTCTATAGGAAGCGAGAGAATGCAAAGTTTAACCATATTTAATATATGCTGTAAAATATTTTCGTGAACAAGTGATGTTCTGCAACAGTAAATAGTCTCAGATAAACCATAGTGCCTGAGATAGGAAAAAAAAAATAAAGCAGTTTTCTGTAATGATCTTTAACTTAAAAAATCAGTGCTGAAGATTTCCTGAAATCTTTTCTAGACATTTTAGCTAATCTGTGAAAATTTACAAGAGTTTTACCTTTGAGAAGACTTGAACCAAGATTCAGGGCAAACAGCAACTGCCTAAAAATGCATTAATATTTCACTGGCAGAGTAGTCTTCCTATAGTGATTGTTTATTCTTTTTGTTGCTGAGAGTAATTGGCTAGAGCAGTCACTTGCACCTGTTAGATACTCTGAGCTCCAGCGGAGATCATCAAGGCATTGTGTGTCTTTAGGTTCTGTGTGGAAACCAGAGGGTGTCCTGAGTATTTTACATCATGGAGTGCTTTTGGCAACTGGTGGGTCCACTGAGAGAAATGAGATAAGTGTATGCTTTTAATTTTCAGTTGAGTAACTGGGGTCTTATGCATAACTCATTCAGTGTGAAAAAAAAACCCAGCAAAAACAAACAGCCAAACAAAAAAAACCAACCAACCAAAAAAACTAAAACACCAAACAGATTGACATGTGTAAATCTTCTAGGTTTTGTTGTCTGTACATCTGGAGGATGTATGACTTCAACAGAAAAGTGTCTACCAGGCCAGGTGAACAGTAGTATCACAGCATCTCCGTTTTCCCTTGTGTACATAGAAACACATTTGTGTATAAAACTGTTTTCTGCAGAGATGGATATGGCTGTTTCTCACCTCAAATGAGACAAAGATGAACATAAGGGGATTTTTCTCCTTCCTTCGAGCCTGGAAAATGGAGCTAATAAAAAGCCATAGTTAGTTTTAGACCTGTGGTTTCACCCTGCATATATCTGATTCAGAAAAGAAGTGAACTTATTTACTGTGTATGCGTCTGTGCTTTGCAGCTGGTAACTTCAAGAAGGTACCACGTAGGAAACTGAGTTTGCCTTTCAGGTTATTCACACAAGCAACATACAAACTCTACCTTGAAGTTCTATAGCTTGCTTAATATTGAAATTTTGTTAAGGAAATATGTTGTGTGCATCGATAATAACTTGTTTAGGTATTCAGATTTAACGTAACTACCAGTTCCTTTCAAAAAGTGGAAGAACACGAAAGTTCAGAAGTCTGTGCTCTTCAAGTGTTTGAAAAGAACTGGTGATGTTTCACCTTTTATTTTTACCCCTATCTGGGAAAGGAACATCATTAACTCACTAGCAAACCAGCAAAATTTGAACATTTGGCTGAAACACGACTGGTTTCATTTGGCTTGTTTTGTTTGTTTGGTCGTTTGTTTTTTTTTTTAAATAGGGTAGATACAGTAGATTTCTTCTCCTGATATATAGTCAAAGAAATTAAAATTCTAAAATATTTGTCTTGATGCAGATGATGTGTTAAATCTTAACAGCAGGAAAGTTCTTTAAAGCATAATATTTTACATTTTGTGGGAAATGTTTTTTTCCTGGAGGAGTTTTTATTTGCATTTCTGTTGACATAATACTTCAGATAACTTCAAAAGGAAAGATGGACAATGTATGTGGAATGATATCGGAGAAAATATTAACCTTTTGGGGTTTAAAACTGAAAAATACTGAGAAGAAAGTACAGAGGAGTTCACAAAATTATTAACTTCTGATGTCCTGGGTGAAAATGTGTAATAATTTATATAAAAATTGGAAGCTAGTGGGTGATTTTCTTCTGGCTGTTTAAAAATCTGTTGATTACAAAACTGTGGCTATGCTTAATCACTTCATGCACAGTAATGTGTTGCAATTAATCTCTCCTTTCTGCCCTATAATTGTGACAGTTTTAATAGCTATTTTTTTAAAAATTTAGAAGGTGTAATTTTAATAAGCTCTAGAAATATCAATGTATACCTTAAAAAGGTCTTAAATCTCAGCAAGAAGTGGTCTTCATTAAAGAAACATTTTGAAGATGATGCATAAAGAGCAGAAATTATTTGCTTGACCCATAATTGTTTATACATATCTGCCTGCTGTACATAACAAAAATATCTACAGAGAGGATTATGTAAATGAAAATATGGATTATCCTTGAAAGTGGTATTACCACATGTGAGTATATCATCTTATTATGTCAAATACAAGGCAAATTTTATAGTGCTGTAAAGCGGGGCATTTTATACAGGTTCCAGTTTTTGGAAGGAGTGACTTTTCCTCATCAAGATGAGAAAGTCAATGTCACTTGTTTGAGGTCTGTACAAGCATTTCACAATACAAAAGAAAAAGGTACTACTTCTAATTACTTGAAAACTTACTGCATTGTAATTTTGGCTACTATAATGTTTTCTTTCAAAAATGCATACTGATCGGACAAACTGATGATCAGTAGCATGGAAAGGGATCATCATTCTAGAGCTTTCATTTCTCTTTCCATCACATCAGTCTACATTCCCAATCACTTAACCAGAGTGTGTATAGGAACTATTGGGCACAGGAGAACAAATGCCCAAAAGTCCTCTTCTTAAGATCCACAGATGTGGTTTCTACTTCCTGTTTTTTGTACAGTTGGTTACTCCAGACATCTCCTCTATGGCCACGTTCACTAGTAACTAATAATTCAGCATCTGAGTTGTTTATAATTGTAGAAAAACCTGCTTCTGAGAGCCAAAGTCTAAGAAATTTCTTGGCCTTTTTGTTCAATGGGCGTACTTGGGACAAGAAATTGATCCAAGATGAAGATTGGTTTTAGTAATTATCTTTGCTGCCTAGCAAGTGAATTACCACTTAAAGATGTGTATCTCATATTGCACTAGGGCTCTCCAGGAACTGTCCCTGGACTTCCAGGATGCCTGTTCTCCTATTTTGCTCAGCAAAATCCTGTATGGATTGTTACTGGGTGATGGATATTTTTTCCTTATTTTGCATCTCTCTTCTGCACTTCCTTTACTTAAACGTAACTCTTCAGTGTTTCTGATTTTTGTTTTTAGTGTTAAATCCTCTAATGAAAATCCATGAGAACTTTAATTTTATGGAGAATGTAAAAAGGGAATGTTATTTATCTCAAACTTCCTTTTGGAGACTTCTGAGGCCAAAGTAATTTCATGTCCGTCAGCCCTGCGTGATTAGTTGAAGTTCCCTACATCTGATATTTTTCCAAAGAATAACCCATATTCATGCAGCACTGCTGCTAATTTGACATCATACATTCTGCATTAGACATTTCTAGAGTAGAGAAAGTGGCTGGAAATATTTTCTGTCTGTGTATAAATCCTGTCAGTATCAGAAGTGTACATGGTATATTTGAAAATCTATCCAACGAAGTATGGTTGAAGATTTTTGATTGCTAAGCAATCATTGTATCTAGATGTCAATTAAATGGAGTCAGTTGTCCCCTTTAAAGCCAAATATTTTCTTTAACAATGGGGTAAATATGCTCATTGCAAAACCAAACTCAAGTGTTTGGTGGCTAGCTTACATAAAATTTTACGTTTTCAAGCTCTTAGAATGCTTATACAATCAGAGTGTTCAAAGTTAAGTGTTGAGATCTCCAAGAATCCTTGCACCTATGTCGTGCTTCATCATTTACTTCCCTGTTTTGTAAAAATGTGTCTTATGCTGGTCAAAATTGTCATTCCAGGGACCTTAGGGACTCAGGAAAAAGTAGGGAGGGAGATTATGGGTGTTTTGTGAACCCTTCAGTGAGTACTTCAAAGTTAACTTGACTTGGTTTCTTATGTCCAAGCGTTCTTTTTCCTGTGGCTTTCTCTTTTGCTCCCCTCAGGAGGTTTAATTTAACAGAAGCTGCATCTGCCCCTTCCGTAAACAGTAGCTTATTTCCTTGGATCATAGCAAAATCTGCAATAAGCTTCTGGAGATACTTGACCGCTGCTTGTAGCAATGCAGTCTCTCCTTCCTACGCACACTTAGGCTACAATTGGTCGTGGTAGGGGTGATGGAGGGGAACTTTTCAGAAGAATAACACCAAATCCAGATCCATAACAACTTTGGGGTCCTTCATTTTTTCCTGCTATGCAGAAGCTTGGCTCTTATAGTATAGCATGAAACTTAATGGTAATGTATTGTGACTCATCCCTACTGCTACTTGCCATGAGTAGGCAAGTGAGTCTGTATTGTTTATGTGACAATAAGAAGTGATACTGAACAAGACAGGAAGGTGTAACTGCAATTTGCACCTCTGCTTTATTTGCCCAGAGGATCTTTATTTTCTTTGTTGGTATTTAGGAAAAGTGACAAGAGGACAGTGATCAAAGGCACTGTTAACAGGTGTAGCACTGGCACCCAAAGTCGGACCACAGAGTCATTCATGCTTAAGGCTTTCATCTTCAACATATGCATTACAGGCTGCCCGCTACCAGTAGAAAATATTTGCTGGTTGTCAGCCAAACACTGAGTTATCTCACTTGCCGTAGCACTTTTAAATCAGAGCTGCTGTGCTGCGTAGGGAAGGGTTGGCATTTATCCTCAAGTCTTCTGCCAGAAAGCCTGGGTGCCAACATGCACACTTCTAACACAGAGTGATACCATCAGCTCTTACTGAACAGCTGATCTAATTTTGCTAATGAGTCTCTCACATTAATACATCAGTCAGCTTTTGTTAAACTGACATCATAGCCTCTGCCTCTGTGAAGGACCATGTTTAATAGAGAAATTTAAGCAGGAGGCTATTAATGACATTGTCGTTGTTCATTACCATAGCTGTCAATTTCACTCACATAAAGACAATCACAGTTTAAACAATTAAAATGGGCTGTGGGTAGAGAGAAGGGGATACCTGTGGGCCCTGTTTGCTGTATTCTGCTGCAATGGAGCAGATGAGGAAAGGGTTGTTCTGTCAACTCTCTTTAGTGATAGGTGTTATTAGAGTGCCTAACAATGTGTGCATCACTGCTTAAATACTTCACACACATCCACATCTGTGCAGATACTGTCTTTGGCTTGTCAGCTAGACCCAAACTGGAGCAGTTCCCTTGGTTTTTGTGGCTGCCACACAGGTGACTGATCTGGGCTGGGAGGCAGCTCCCATTTGACATCTAGGAGTCCCTGGCCAGGCTGTAAGCAGGAGCAGAGCAGACTTGTTTCATCGGTGTCTCAGAGGAAGGAGGTTTCTGTTTTATTTCTTAAAAGGAATTTCTCCCATCTTTTACAAAATTCAGTTACTCTGATGTGGATTGTTAAGATTTTTTCCAGCTGGTAGTGTATAGTGGGAGAAGTCCTGATGAAAGGTTGTAATCTGGTAAAGTGTTGTTCTCTGATTAACAAGTTTCTCAGAGTTTTTAACCACTTGTCTCCCTAGCAGCCTGTGTGCTGATCAGCATGCACTTAACCTGTATAAGTGCTTTTTCACACACTTGTCCAGCTGTGCAAAGTACGTAAATTATTCAGATCCAGCTCTGGAGTGGGAAAAAAGATCCTTTCTCTTAATACAGCCAACATATCACACCCATGCTGGTGCAGAAATCATGCTAACCAAAATATTTTTTACAGCTAGCGTATGCACATGAGTGCATGTGAAGTTTGACCTTGTATAAAAGCTTGTATTAATGCATTGACCTTGTGTTAAAGCTAAGTAACCAAGTAGCATCTGAAAACTGGAATCACCTCTGGCATTTCTCGTCTCAAAAGCATACACTGTTGTAAAAGGCAAACTCCGTCCTGTTCATTCTCTTTTGACGTGTCTATGCTGATGGTGTATCCCATGGAAGTCTGCCTTGTATGACCATTTGAAGACAATTTTTGTATTTTTATTGAATACGTCTTTAAATCCATAACACCAAAAGTTTTCTTTATGGACAACTGACTAAATTATTGTGCAGAACTTTAGTGGTAAATGATGAAAAATTTGATTGCTGTGGGATTATATTTAACACTGTAATGCAAGAGTATGGTACCATCTACCACTACAGCTTTCTTCTGCTGTCATGAAATGCTATTGCCTCCTTTTGCATGAGGGTATCTAAGAAAATATTTAAATCCAGGGCATCTACTTCTCACATAGTAAGAAAATGTGTATGTTTGTTTGCAGGTGGAGAAGTGGGAGAAGGAATACTTAGTCTCATAGCTATATGTAAATGAAACCAATAAATCATATCTGCAACACTGTCTTAAATTGAAGTTCATAAATTCACAAAGAAGAGGTTTTACTATACAGAAATAAGTCTGAAGGGAGTCCTGTGTACCTGGGTATGTACTTACGTATCCTGTTGTAGGTTCTTCATGTTTTTTTATTACTTTGTACAGGAATAATTTGGAGTCTTTATGTATATGACTGGTAAAGTGTCATTTGAGTCTGTTGAAACTCTTCAGGTAATCTCAATAAAACTACTCCAAGAATAAGAATGACAAAAAAAGTCACTGCTTCTCTGGATAATAAAAATTTTATATTAGTATTGTCAGGTGTATCTAATGTTAGTATTTCTGGAGACAAAAGGCTTGACTTGAAAGAAGTGTTATCCTATGCTTGCCATTACACTAATAAAAGAACAGAGTATTACTCTTGACCTGTCAGCCCTTTTGTCAAGGGAATTCAACTGTCTAAATAGCAGGTCATGACCAGTTTCAGTGTTTAGTACAGAAAACTTCTAATCTGGCTTTTCTGATAATTGTTTGATTTTACTAATAAAAATACATGTGACCAAGCAGAATTCCTGCAAATAACAGCTTTAAGCAAAGTTAGTTTTCAGGAGAAATTACACAGCAGACTGGTACAAATTTCCCAGTCCTGACATTTCATACCCTGACCAGTTTGAGCAAACAGCCATATTTTTATAAGTGAGAGCACTGTAATATTGTGCATCCACTGGTTTGCATATATTTAGTTGGAAAACAGTCATTATTTGAGTACTTCCTGCATTTTCCATGGTTGTCTGTGTAGATTAGAGTGTCTAGGCCAAGTTCCAAAAGCTTAGATTTATTTATGTTTTCAAACATGAAATGTTGCTTTATTTCAATATTTGAAGAACATATATTTTAAATTATCCAGAAGTAAAGGCTTGTTTTGGTTCAAGAAACAATTATGAATGTTTTAGGAAGAGAGCAAATCTGGCACTTTTGTCATAAAAAAAAACAACTTTCTGTAAAAGAGCAATTTAGATACATTTAAAATAATTCAGCTAAAAAGATAATATTTGTCTAAAAGCAGATCAGTTGTTGCACTTGCTGCTTAAATAAAAAAGACACTTAAATGAATATCATACTGTAGTATGTACCACCCTTTTTTAAGCTTTGGTTTATTTCATCCATTAAGTGACTTGAAATGGAATATACATAAGTGTTTTTTATGTAGGAAATATACGAATCTACTTAAGTGAACGACT
>VWZK01015294.1:24230-37164 GCA_013396935.1 Baryphthengus martii | reverse complement strand
GAAGGTCAGTGCCCTCCAGATACAAGGTTGTTAGAAAGTCATGAGATATGGAGTATATGTTCCAGTTTACTTACTACAGTGTTTATGATGTGATTGCAGTTCTGTTGCCAGGGGCTTTGTTTTCTCTCACGCAGTCAAAGCAAGAAACCTTGTTAGCATTTGTTANTCTGCAGTCACTTTCTGCTGTTTCTCTGGTTGTCCTGTGCAAATACAGTTTGTCATGTTAAGGTTCGAAGCATTGGCTTCTAGTGGAGGAATTGCTCCACTTTAGAAACGGTTATGTTGCCTCGTTTCTACTCCCTCCCTGGACAGGCTGTTAGGGAACCAAGAAAAAGTGCCAGTGTTAATGGCAGACCTTTTTCTCGGCTGCCAACTTGAAAAGTTGAATCTTCATGGTGCTCCATAATCGACATCTGAAGACATGTCTCGAGAATTTGGAATGGGTGTGTTAGGACCCATGAGAGCCTTGTGAGGAGCAGCACTATCCATGCAGAGCTGCCAATAGCATGCAAATTTCTCATAGCCATTCCTTAACATCTACTTCAGCAGCCAAAATATTCCCATAGAGGAGAAAAAAAAAAGAACTGCCTTATACTGTGAAGAGTTGCTGACTTTTCTAAATCAAAGCATTGCTGCTTTTTGAAGTGTTATAAATAGTTTGTGACTTAGTCAAGAAATGAGGCATTTTGTCTTCCTGCATCCCCTATTGGTCTCTGTACAATTTGGGATGCAATTTACTAATGGCTCTGAGCTCTTGCATTTCAGGTGACTCTCAAATAGGAATTCCAAGGGAGGCTAATTTCCTGTGTATGGCAGTGGGCATATGTGACACAAAGATAAATTGTATTTACATTTAGCTAGGAAAGGGAAGAGAACAGGAGATGACATCAGCTCTTTTTTCAAGATTTTGTAAAATTACTTTCAGCCATCTTGATCAGCTTATGCTAAAGCAGAATGTAGAGCACAGCACTAGAGAAATGCTTAATTTTAATCTGAAGTGGAATTTATTGATTTGTCTACATGTGTGCTCCTGTGTTACAAGCAGTGCAGTCTTTACAGAAAATGAAGCAATGAGATTATCATAACTTTTGAGTTGTTTTTTTTTCTGTTGTCAACAAGGGCTAATTATATGGAGAAAAATGTATTGGTTCCTTAAGGAATAAATATGCAAGATATATTTTTAGAAACTTTTTGTGTCTTTCTATGTTGGCAGAAAGTAATTAAACATGAACTATTTTTTTAATAGAATTTAGAGCTCTTGGAACTAAAATTTATATTAAAATTCACTAAAATAATATACATGTAATGTATATGTAAAACAAAATTTGAGCAGCCTTAGGACTCTTGATGGTGTTTAGAATTTAAAATATCAATTCAGCTTAAGTGCAAAATCGAAACAACTTGTGGGATCAGCTTTTGCTGATTTTGTTTTCATTTTTCCGCCTTACACTATTTGTTCAAGCTGGCTATAGCCATGAGGGCCAAGCAGGCAAGCATCCTAGCAGTTCAAGTCAATGTTTTAAAGCAGTATACAGTAGTCAGTCATATATGCTGAAGTTAGTCATGTGAGTGCTTATTTTGCATTGACTTAATCCCTCTCTTTATGAAAAAGTAGACAATATAGTATATATTTCGGTGAGTGGAGAAGCTGTTTCAGAAATGATAGCATCTGCAGTCATTAATGGGCAGTAAACCAACAGTAGCAGGTCATATAGAAGGTGTCGGAAGGAACTAAATCCTGCTCTTAATTCTATACTTAGATCCTACTTCAGGTTTGGGGAGTTTTGTGAAGGAAATCAGCATTACTGCTGGAACAGGCTTAGGATGCAAATACAAAATATCTTTGCTTAACAGTGTTTGCAAGCTGCAAACTCTTTATCAACCAAATCAGCCAAGCAGGCCATTTATTTTGTTCAGCATTAAAGGTGTCAGGGGCTATGCTAAGAAAAAGCATAGACCAGAATCTATGAGTGCTGTCACTTTTCTTCAAGGAATACTTTCCATTCAGTGTCTCAGCTCAGCTTGTTTAACTTTTTGTTCATTCTGTCTTCTCTGTTTGATGGGAAACTGAGACACAGATGAGCTGAAAGCAGTTGTTCAAGCTCATGCAGGATAACAAACCACCTGAAAATCTTCCTTTTTCCAGTAGTTTAGCCATTGGAAGGGCTGAGAACCCTCTAAGAAGACAAATTGTTCTTTAAGTGGCAATTTAAAACTATTTCAGTCTACTCCATTGCTCTGCTTTACAGACTAATTTATTATTTTTTCACTGTAAGAATGTAAATTGGGAAGAACTTTGCAGAGGAAAATTTCTTCACAGTGACTTTTCAATTGGCTTGCTGGTGTAAGGCTCTTGATACGTATAATTTAGGTAAATGCTGCCTGGAAATATGTGAGGTAAACTGGTAAATTAGCAGTGCATAGTATTTTTTATTTTAATCTCCAGGAAAGTGGTCATGTTTGTGTTTTTGCTGCAATACATTTCCTTAAATTCTTACAAAGTTTTAGCTACTGCTTTGGTTGTTTGGTATTGGGGTTTTTTTATTGTTTTGTTGGGTTTTTTTAAGAAGCTGTTGTAGGACATTTCTGCACAGATGATGGACAGCTTTATATCTGCATTCATAAACTGATGAAGAGGGGAGGGAGTCATGTTTTTCATTAACGATGGTGTAGGATTAGATGCAGGAAAACTTTAGCGCTCCATTCCCATTCTGTGTCCAAATGGACGTGAAACTTTTGTGGACTTTTATTCATAAATCATGAAGCCCACAGATTCCTTTGCTTGTCTTCCAGTGGTTTGTAATAGCACAGACAGTTCTGTTATTAGCCAAAACTGTATCTATACACCAAGACATTTAATGTCCTTTATCCAATACCTAGGGGATAAATAAAAACAGTCCTCTTAAAAGGGAGTTTATAAGGATACACTTTACTTCAAAATAAGTAAATAGCATTCCAATTGTTTTAATTCTTTGAAATTCTTTGGAGTTGTTTTTAGCCGGCTTGGGAGAAGTAACTGCGTGTTGAAGACAGGCTTAGAGGAGGGATCTCATTTTAGATCTTCTAGTAACTTTAACATTTAGTCATTGCATCCTTTCTCATTGCTAACATTCACTCAATCCATCTTGCTCTCTTGTTACTCTCAAGAGTGTCCTATGTTCTTGAGGAAAATAAGGGATGGCATTTTGCGCTGTATGAGAATTTTAAATCTTCTTTTTCCAACTTATGTTGGTATAGTAGGATACGGAGGAGGAAACAGTTGTGGTATAGTGCTGTAAACAATCAAAGCTGTCTGGCAGCAATAAAAAAAAAAGTAACATTTGGGTCATCGCATCTCATCCTCTAATCAAAAGCATCTATAAGATGGAAGTATTTACAAAATTTCTTTTCTGTTTATCAGAGACAAAAAGACCTTTTGAAACCTGATTGTGAAATATTGCAATCTTATGACAAGAATAGAACAGTAGATGTCATGAGAATTGCCAGTGTCCTAAAATTGCTGTCACTGAAAGGACTTCATAAAGTATTCTGGAAGTTGGGTTCAGGTGGACTGCAGGCAATCTTGTGAAGCACTGTAGAATTGCGTGCAAGAAACAAGCAGTGGCAGATCAGTCTCAGATTTAAAGCTTACTACAGATTTCCCTTTTACATGCCTTTTAGCTGTTCACAATACAATAGCTTCTTATAGGATTAAGCAATTTTCCTACACTGTAGAAAAGTGTTGAATCAACTTGCATGGTTGCCAAAATTATTTGTGGTGCCAGTCAGTCTGTAATCAGGAAAGTGTCACACAAGTTGAGTAGTTGTATGTGCTCATATGTACTACACATATGTATATACACATATATATCTATCTTACACTCCTAATTTTCAATTTGCGTGGAATTAGAGTTTCTTCTTGTCTGAATAGTGAGCCTGATGAGATGATTTTAAGAATCTGGGTGTTTGTATATCAATTTGAAATAGAAATCCTATCCCATGATCTTGAAGTTCCTGTGGCCACTAAAATATGGTCATGCATGACCATATAAATAAGCACAGTTTCTTGTGGACTCTCCTCAAAGGATGAAAGTTGTTTGACAGAGATGGCATACATCTGACAATGTAGGTCAAAAGCCTCTCTGGAAAGAGGCTTGGTAATTTTGTGAAGAGACCTTCACACTAGGGGAGGTTTCCCATTACCTGAGGCAAGTGAGGGGTCCATTGGCAGAACAGAGCTGTCCTGGGGACTACAAGACTGGAAGGAGTCATAAATGTGTGAAAGAAATGGAAGACAAGCTGGAAACAGGGAAGAGCCACCAGGAGGGTACGCATTGCCTGAGTGTGGAGAGTAGGATGAAGAAAGTCAACACTCAGCTGCAACTGAAACTGGTGAGGCAACGAAGGGCACACACAGTGACTAGCACTGTGAATGTAGTGAGTGCTGTGTACTTCATCTTTAGCAAGGCCCTTGTCACAGTCTTCTATTACTTTCTTCTCACCAAATTGGTGAGGTATGTAAATGTGAAAGTAGGTGGAAAGATGGCTGGGACCGATGGGCAAAGACAGAGATGATGAGTGAAATTTTTCTGGGATGTCTCTAGAGATACTCAAATCTCAACTGGACAAGTTCCTGACAATTTCCAGGTGAACCTGGTTTGAGCACGGTGTTGGACCAGGTGATTTCTAGAGGTCACTTCTAACATGTATGTTCTCGTGCGTCTGTGAAGTACTAGTAAAATTGTCTCTTTTTTTTTTGCCTTAACCTTGAAGCCAGAGGCATTTGTAACCATCCAAGAACGATTTTTATCTGTTAGGATAAGCTGAGCACTTCATTGCCAGTGTACATGCCAGGCTGTGGATAGTATGCTGTTCCAATTTCTGTTGCCACAAGCTACCACTTCAATGTTTATAGTAGCTTTCACAACCGTGAATCATAGACAAAAAAAAATCAGAGTAGTAGTATTAATTGAAAGGCTTTTGTAGACCACATTGTCATTAATTTTTGCATACTTCATTATAGGCACTATATTTGGACAAGGAAACTACCCTTGCAGTGTTTCCTTTGGCCTTCCTGTGCCTTTTTCAGGTATATGCTTGTAAGTTACTGCATGCACACTATTTTTGCATGGTTGTAATAAAATTGATATTGCCTACAAGCATCTGATTTCCATGTCTGTTGTGCTGCCTGAAGCACATCTGCAATGAATCAGTTAGCTGGGAGCCTAGTATGTGTGCCATCTCATCCGTTAGGTGCTCAGAAAGGGCATGTTTTGCACTCTACTACTAACTCTGGTATAGGAAAGTGATCTGCGTATTCAGAAAGGGGACTGTGCTGCTCTACACCACGTGTCATGGCATAAAGTCCTACAACTGATATAAGAGGGATAATTGTGTGGAAATGGTTTTCATCTTGCAGAAAACTGCTGATAATTTAACATGGATATCTAATCTTGCCATTAAAATATTGTGTGGAAAATGCCAGTTGTAAGCTGCGATTATTTTTTTGGCACAAGTCTGTGTATCTGACATAAAGATGATTATACCCTTTTAAAAAATATGCATGTGTCAATTACAGAATCATAATTTAAATATCTTAATTCTTCCAGAAGCAACTAAAAAGCCTCTTTCAACAATTTTATTTAATTATTTAGATCAATTTTACCCTAGTTATTTTGCTAATGCTAATCTAGATTTCGACACACTTTGCAAAGCAGTTCTTCTTGTGTAGGGAATGAGCCCCAAAAGGAGGTTTTGCTGCAGAAAACTACACTGAACTTGTATTTCAGCACTCCCTTGGGCAGCCCTTGTGGCATGTCTCCATATCTCCTCTGCACAATGAATCCTTTCCTTGATGTCATCAGTTTCCCATACCTCTATTAAACTTTTATGTGAGGGGTTGGTGCATGGTCTATAATAGAAAAATTAGTGTACTCCAGCGTTGCATCAGATGACTTACTGTAGTGAAAAGTAGTAACGTGTTTCTTTCATCTTCAGTGATGGAGGGAAGTTAAAGGGACAACAGGTGTTTTATTAGGAAAAATAACCTTTCTTTCTGAGTTTTGTATAACCAGGAGACAACAGAGATCTTAAACTGAATGAATTTTATTTACAAGTACAGCAGTTCTTTTTCAGTTGCTGGTATTTTCCACTGTATGTGTCCGCACTCATCTCAAATTTGAATCAGTAACAACAGTAGGTGAAATGGCTCATTCTCTGTTGTCCTGACAGGTTCAAAGTTTCTTATGTGTACATGTGTTTTTTCTTCAATCTGTTACTATCCCTTCAAAGAGAGAGGGGTGATCACATGTGCTGGGCACCTCACTGCTCTTAGGATGATTTTGCAACAGTTACATACATGACACTGGAAATAAATGCTGGGTTTATCTGTTTTCAGATAATTTGTTTAATGACAAGAATCTGAGGAAACTAGTTGTCCTGCACATAAAGACGTGACGAATACATTTTGCATTTGTGTGCAATAGAAGGGGGGACTGATTTAGTCTGATAGATAATGAATTGCCAAGTAACAGAGAATAGTCTCTCTTCGTTGGCTTAAACATGTGGCAACCAGCTTGAATTTTATCTCTTTAAAGAGTCATAGTTTCCCTGTTTCAGCTGCTTACTTGGTATCTCTGTTAAAGGCAGAAATGATACTTAACCTCTTCTTGAACATACAGATCATTACATACATCTTCAAATTCATACAAATGTTCACAGTTGCTTTGAGTGTTGTACACGTGTTTTGCTAAGAAACCAAGTGCCTGTAATTCCTTTTTGAAAGCACTAAGTGCTTTATGTTGCTCTATCTTTGCTAAGTGAAAACTAGGGTTTGTTTCACAAAGAACACCTTGTTTATTTCCCCCAACTGTCGTTGGGCGGTTTCCTTAGTACCAAAGCACTCTGATTTCAGGTGGTAGAATATTTCAAGCAACTGAAAACACCTGGATGTGACAGAAATTCCTGTTGCAAAGGCAACAGAAAACATGACATGCAGATTCTGCATTGTATGTGGAACTGGACTTAAAAAAAAAAAAAAAAAGAAAAAAAAATCAGATGCCACTGGATGAGTAGATTACTTTGCAGTTCATATGTGTTTGTATATGGTCAAGGCTTGTTCTTATACTAGATGAGTCCAATGTTACTGTAACAGTCTGATGTCTATGGGGCTGCTTCTGTTGCAGAATAAAGGACACTTGCACTGTCAAATTGGTAGGGTATTGTAAAGACAGCGATAGCTACTTCTCATCTTGAAATAATTTTAGAAAATAGGTCAATTCTGGTTATGGAAACTATCAGCTCAAACTTTTAACTGTCATCCTCCAGAAATATGCAAAGAGAAGTTTGGCGAGCTTCTATTATTTTTCAAAGGCTTCATTTATGAACACAGGGTGGAAAGGTTCAGCACAACTGAAAGAAATTTAACCAGCAAACACGGAAGACAGCCTAGACCTGGAAGAACTGAGTTTCTTTGATACAACGTTGTGCTTAAGCAGTACTCTCTAGCCTAAATGCTGCCTCCTGCTATGTCGCGGAAAATAAAACATAGTGATTGTTTTGTGGCAAAACAGAGTTCTGACAAAAGGCATTAACCCCATTGGTCTACCGATCTAACAGGAGCAACAGCCCCTGTTTTCGGCTCAGTTTGGTTCAAAGGGTTGTCAGAACTTAGAAACTTAAAGTTTCTATCTCTAAAATAGATAAGGAGTCTGTGACCTGCTACAATTTTGTATCCTAAAAAAGAAAAATCTGTGATCTTCCCACAGCTACCTGAAAGCAGAATTATGTAACACAACTATTTATGATACATGTTAAGTATAGACATGAGACAGCAGTCTTAGAGAACAGCCTCTCAAACTAGCAGAAAGGTATGATACTTAAAAGCCATGGTTCTTGATCTTAGTTCTCTGAACCTATCTCTGCAAATTCTGTGTTTGCTGTTGAGGACATCTTTTAATGTACTTTTTCAGCCATATTTTAATGATCTGAGGAAGAATAACCTGTCTGGAATGCAAAATAAAGCATTGTGCACTGCAGTCATACAATATTTCTCCATGGATTGCCACTTCTACACTTTTAAGTTCTTGTATTCCCACACAAGACATAGTCTGAGTTCAACCTGGGTTGTACGCACCTCAGTTGTATGCTGTTTCTACAATCTACACTAAGAGTAGAATTAATGAGACATTAAAACCTGAAACTCAGTATCTGTAAGAATACCTTCTTTTGGAGAGGGAGCAATTAGCTTTACCCCTTATTTACATATTAACTTTTGAACCTTCAGAATTATTCATGTTAAGAGTTTACAGTATTTATACTGCAATTTTCTTTTAACTGATGTGTTGTAGCTACATGTTAATGATGCAAGATTTTCTGCTGCATGCAGATTACCAAGCACTTTGTAAAGGCTTGTATATAATGTGCAAAACACATCTAAGAATCAAGGTTAATACTGAAGAATTCACATTAGATTAGTCCAACTTTGACATCTAGGCTGTGATTTTTCAGTTCCTGTCTCTTATTAGATCCTCATTGTTCTTCTGAAGCTGTCTTTTTAACAAAGATGTTAGATTCTTCCTTAAAGCTGTAATTGTCATAGAACCATAGAATGGTTTGAGTTGAAAAGGGCCTTTAAAGGTCATCTAGTCCAATTCCTCTGCAATAAGCAGGGACATCTTCAACTAGATCAGATTGCTCAGAGCCCTCCCTGTCCAACCTGCCCTTGAATATCTCCAAGGACGAGGCATCTACCATGGGGCCATTTACCACCTCTCTGGTCAACATGTTCCAGTGTTTCATGACCTTGTAAAAGTTTTCTTCCTTAGTGCAGTTCTACCCTCTCTTAGTTTAAAACCATTACCTCTTGTCCTGTCACAGCAGACTGTGCTAAAACGCTTGTCCCCATCTTTCTTACAAGCCCCCTTTAAATATTGATAGGCTACGATAAGGTCTTCCCACAGCCTTTTCTTCTCCAGGCTGAAAAAACCAAACTTTCTTCATAGGAGATGTGTTCCAGCCCTCTAATAATTTCTGTGGCCCTCCTCTGGACCCTCTCCAACAGGTCTATGTCTTCCCTGTGTTGGAGGTTCTGGAGCTGGACACAGTATTCCAGATAGGATCTCACAAGGAGCAGAACCACTTTCATTGACCTGTTCACCATGCTTCTTTTGATGCAGCTCTGGATACAATCAGCTGTCTGAGCTGCGAGCACCCATTGCTGGCTCATGTCCAGCTGTTCATCCACCAGTACCCCCAAGTCCTTCTCCACAGGGTTTCTCTCAATCCTTTCGTCCCTCAATCTCTATTGATACTGGGGTTTTCCCTGATCAAGGTGCAGGACCTTGAACTTGCCCTTGTTGAACCTCATGAGGTTCAGATAGGCCCGCTTCTCAAGCTTGTCCAGGTCTCTCTGGATAGCATCCTGCCCCTTGGGTGATTCAACTGCACAGTTCAGTTCGGTGTCTTCTGCAAATCTGGTGAGGTTGCACTCAATCCCACTATGTCATAGATGAAGATACTGAACAGCACTGATCCCAGTACAGAGCCCTGAGAGACACCACTTGTCACTTGCCTCCATGTACACATTGAGCCTCTGACCACTACCCTCTGGATGTGACTATCCCACCAATTCCTCATCCACTGAATAGTTGATCCATCAAATGTGTGTCTCACCAGTTTAGAGAGAAGGATGTTGTGGGGGACTGTGTCAAAGGTCTTACAGAAGTTCAGACAAGTGACATCTATAGCTCTTCCCTGTCTGAAGTCAGATAAACTCAGAGTATTCTGTAAAGCTAACTCCTAAATACCATAGTACTTAGTCTTTTAGACTCAGAACAAAAGTTATTGTCTTGATAATTCTGAGAGACCTCAAGGGAGGAGAATAGTATAGTTTAACAAATTTGGATTTTTATAGATGGTATGTTTCTAGAACTTTTTTGATATGACCATACATGTGGATGGAAGCTATGGTCAAAGCAAGAATGGTTTGATTAAAGGAACCTTACAGAACTGTTGTGACCAAATTTGTAAAGAAAACTTTGCCAAATCCAACTTTTCAAAGAAGTACCAATAGTGCGCAATGTCCATACAGATCCACAAATTTAGTCTCTTTGTACTTGTGACTATGCATGAAAACTTGCTTGCTTCCACCATGAATATTTATGGTCTGCAATAATCTCATTAACCATAAAATTTAACAATATGCTAGATCCCTGACCTGATAGTTCTTCATCCTTGCTGGGTCAATGATGCATTTTAATTGGTATAAAGTGATCAGAATTTATTGGAGGTTTTCCATTGTTGCTCCGTGACAGAAATATAACTAGCTAAATACATTGTAACATGAAATATGTAAAGCAGTGAATTTATGTAGCTAGCAGTTCTCAATTTTTTGATAATTTATAAAGGAAAGCGTGTGTCCTTCAGTAAGTACATCCTTGTGGATTGCTAGATAGCACATGCAAACTCATTTTTCTAAATCATCTCTCATCTGACACCCTTAAAATTGTATTATGAAACCTGCAGGATTCTGAAGACCAGAAACTAAACCCACACTTATATTAGTCAGTTGGTTGCGTGGATAACTTTTTTTCTTTTCCAAAGTTTCAGTTATCAATAACCAATTCTAAGACCGTAGACATTTTAGCTATTTCTCAACAGGTACTCAGCACAGCCATTTGCCTTCATTATGAAGAGCATCGCATTTGGACGAGTAGTGTTGCTGTTGTCAGGGCACTGCTCTTTGGAGATGATTGTCTTCTACCTCTGCTACATCTGGAGAATGGCATTACTGGCTTTGCACGGGGTCAGAAGGTTTGTATGAGCAGTTCTGAAGTTAAAGAGAATAGAGGAAACATGCAAGAGCAAGAAAATTTATTTAACTCAATTTAGATTTTCTTTAATAGAGGCAAATGAGTTTAGGAAGCTAGTTACAAAGAAGTATTTTTCTCTAAATTTCAAAGACAAGGGATGACTTTAAATAATCTGTAAAATATGTCATTCTTGGAGAATAAGCATGAAACATGATAACCAGTAAGACTCTATTGTGTGACTTAAATAAAGAGAATTAGCACATAATTAAGGGAAAGGTTTGTATAATTATTTTGCTTTTAGTAACCAAAGTTGATAGCTTTAACTGTACCTTTTGGACTTTCAGCATTAGGCACAGAACTTCCAGTAGTGCTTTTCTTTTAATTACTTTATCCAGCCCTGATGGACAAATGCTTCTTAAGCATTTCCAATAATCTCTTTGTGGAGTAGGGGGATTACCAAACAGCCAAATTTGGAAAATATCATTGGAGGACTGCAGTTGTAACCGTAGTATCAATTATGTTTCATAGCAGGGCATTTTCTGATAGTTCTATATTGAACAGTCTGTATTATTATGTTCAAATGAACTACAAAACTTACTTTTAAAAAGAACTAGGGGATTTATGGCTATTTTATTTTCCCTCTATAATGTGATTTTAATTTAAAATTAATAACTACTTCTTGATCCTACTTAGTGTACTGGTAGAATTCATGTGTAGCACACAAGACAGTGGTTCTTCTACTCACATTATTAATTTCTAAAGAACAGCAATTTGCTAATATAGTAGTTTTTGTGGTATGGGCTCCCACAAAAACAGCCTGAGAAGAAAGTCTTAGACTGTATTGAATACATAAAAACTCAGGATAATTTCAAATGTGCCGTGAACAGCAAAAATAAGTCACAGATCTGATAGATTCCAAGTTTTCTTCAGAAGCAGTTTTTTATCAGCACAAGTAAAATGTATCTCATTAGACAGTAGTCCTTAATTTTATTCCAATTGCTTGTGTTTTCATAAAAGATGTGTGGTGTGGCACAGGAAAATTAATAAGCACAAATGAAGATTTAAAGTGAGAGAGTAGTGTCGCTTTCCATTATTTTATGAAGATGCTTGAAAGTCAGGGGGAGTGCGTTCTTGGATGTGCTTAGCAACATGAATGAACCTCAGCTGGCCACAGCACAGAATTTCCAGTAAGCAGGAACGTGACCCTGACTCTCCTAAAACCACCTCTCCTCCCAGGTGAAGTACTCCAAAAGCAAATGGGAGTAGCAATTCAGGTACTGCATATTGTGGACTCCACGTGTCATTTGAAATACCAGGGAAACTGAAAACTTTCTTCTTCCTGAGTAGTAAGAGAAGTCCTGATTCTATTTGGATGCCTATCATATGTCTTTTTTAAGGCTTGCTGAGACAAAATCAATGCCACTTTCAACAGATACTCAACTTTACAAAAATATTACTGAGTGATATTAGCAGTTTCATTAGCATGTAGCAGCTGCTGACCTCTTACAGGAGTGACCTCCAAGCTGCATGTGAGGAGAGAGTTTGAGGCCAAAGCTATCTGGAAAGAGCTGCACAGCCAGGAGGTGGCAGGCTGGGTTAATCTGCTGCGCAGTTCCACACCTACACCTGGTAAATCTGACGACCTTTTTATTTATGTAATTTTGAAGTTGAGCGACAAGTGCAGTGAGGATTCACGAATTAGGAAGAATATGAGAAGCATAGCTTGTACTGCAGCATTGAACTTTTGCTTTTGATTTCTCTGAAGGTCGTCACAAAGTACTCTGGTCCCACTTGATCAAGCCAGCAAGAGATCATTTTTGTCTTGTTAAATGGTTGTAAACTTTAAAGGATTTCATGAACTTAGCCCACAAAGGCAATACAGCGTTTAGAAGTATTAGTTTACTCAAGCCTCTAAAAATAGTCTTCTAGGTCCCCATTGACAGCGGGAACAAAAAAGGGAACTAAAATTTAACGTCATTATCTAGCATTCAGTGATCCAAATCAAGTTGAAAGGGAAAAAGATTCTGACAGAAGACTAATATAAACTGTCCTCACTAGAAATATAACATTTTCTTATTAAATTAGAATTCATTCTACCAACCTTAGCAAACAGGAAGCTACATCTTGTTCTCTCTTTTTTTTTT
>VWZK01015294.1:0-10449 GCA_013396935.1 Baryphthengus martii | reverse complement strand
TTAAGAAAAATGTATTTAACACAGCTTATTATAGGTGAAAAAAACTTTTATCTTCACTTGTTCTGATCATCCTCAATGTGTCCTGTTCATATTTACTAAATCCAGTCTGGGAAAATTAAGTAGCCCTTACCAGAACAAATTACAGTGTTTCTGTAGGTTTTGCTTCACTCTTGGAAAATATATCTATTCTAGTGCAAATGCTCCTACTTGTTTCTGGAAGTAAAGGACTCCGAAAGATGTAGACACAGATAGAGAAAAGTGGAGGAGAGCTCACTGCACATCATGTTGCTGTAAACTCTATTCTGCCTGTTACAGAATGTGGCATTGGGCAGAGCTAGTCAGAGGGATATTTTGGTGCTGCTTCCACTGGTTTTGGTCCAGTGATCTTTGTGGTGCCAACTTAATGTTGACGAGAGTCTAAATTAATGTCCTGTCTTTGCCCTATTGCTCTTTCCCTAAAGATCTAATAATTCGCAGATGAATATCTCAGGATCATTTTTAATGTTACGTGTTCTTTGCTGTTGAAGAATGGACTTTCACATGTGCACAGCGGAAGCTGCAAGTCCTCAAGGAGCAATGCTATTACTTTCTTGGGACAAACATGCTAATCATCTTGGTTGATTAACCAGAGGGCTTGAGGATCCTTTGTTAGGAATAACTGACTGGGATAATTGCAGCTATTCTATTTTATTCCTAGAGGTCTCATAAACACCATAAATACTTGTGTCCTCTGTGTAATTTCTTCTCAATGATCTGGTTATAAATCTACAGCATTTTTGGAAAGGAAAAAAAAATATTTGGTGTTAGAACAGAATATGTAATTGCCATATCAATATGATATGGATGAAAAGTGTGAAAGTTGCTCCCAGATGCAAGTAGTATTCTTCAGGCAAATCTCTGCAAAAATAATGACACTATCACAAAAGAGTCAAAGGTGAGGATCTTACAAAATAAAGCAGTATGCCATATATGGAAATCTAATGGGATCAGTGTATATTTCATACTTCTTTCCAGCCTGATAATCTGTATTTTGAACATAAGGATAGGTTCTTTTTGGTAGTCTGTTGTGACAGGACAGGTAGTAATGGGTTTCAACTAAAAGGGTAGATTTAGACTAGATATAAGGAAGAAAGTTTTTACAATGAGGGTGATGAGACACTGGAACAAGTTTTCAGAGTGGTGGTAGGTGCCCCGACCCTGGAAACATTCAAGTTCCAGTCGGATTGGGCTCTGAGCACCTGATCTAATTGAAGATGTCCCTGTTCACTGCAGGGGTGCTTGGATTAGATGACCTTCAAAGGTGCTTTCCAACCCAAACCATTCTATGATTGTTCTCTGTAGATAAAGCAGTAGTAAATGTGAGAATGGAAATGGACTGTAAAAAATAGTAACTATATGTTGTCTTATGTTCTCATGGTACAAAATCTACAGATAAACCAAGCTGAGGATATTCTGTGGAAACAAGAAGGGCACAAGCTATCTTCTGTCATTTGACCTGGAAGGTTATTTTGCAATTTCCATTCTAAATAAATAGTAAAATAGTCAATCATTTTTCTGTTAGAATTGACAGCACAAATTTTAAACCAGCTTTAGATCATCCTGGGCTGGAAAATATGTCCCATTTAGCTTTGTTAGGATTATGGGCTAAACTGGTCCTGCTAAACTGAAAGAATTTAGGTAAGGAATCTAGAGGTTCCAGCTTAATCTTCTGTGGCAGGTACAGCCTCCCTCACAGACAAAACACACGGGCTGTGCTGAGCAGTTTGGCACCTCAGCCAGAGCAGTTTGAGGCCTCGGCCATTCAGTTGCACCTCGTGGTGCTTAACTGGCTCCTCAGGGTCTGGACCCCTTAGCAAACAGGCTCGGGGTGTGGGCTTTTGTGTTTTGTCTGGGCCTGTCCCTCAGCCAATGAGAATGACCACAGTGCAACTTCGACTAGGGTATAAATGGGGTCCTGCCTAAGAGCCAGAGGAGTTGGTTCTACTCAGAGCAGCAGACCTGGCAGTCAGACCTTCCCCTTGCACATGTCATCCACAGATACTGCCACGGATTGAGAGAGCCTCCGTGGATCGAGTTAGCCTCGCCCCCACCCTGCTTTGGGTGACTGGTATCTTGGGCACTCTGGTGTGGGAGGTTTCCCATTGTATGAGTGAGGATTTGCCCATTTTGCTTTGTCATTCGTTAAAGGTAGAAATTAGTTGTGTAGTAGTTACTTCCCGACAGACATCCGACCTGTTGTTTAGTCAAAAGGAGTGCTGGCAACCCTGGTTGCAATAAACCCCATTTTTAGATAGTGGCTGCTGTTTGTTTTGTGGGTGCCTCTGTGACATCTTCTCAACTCACTTATCACTGCTTATTTCTGAAGCTACCCTACCTAGCTTGTCTCACAATGAAACATCTTGCCCTCCTTCATGACACTGTGTCACAATATCTGGAAACAGTGGCTCCCAGGTACATGATACATCAGAGGAGCATTTCAGTGGAGCAAAGGCCAAGTCTCATAATGCAGAGCATGTCCTGTAAGCTAGTCTTTCTCCATTTCTAGAACATAATTAGTGCATGAAGGAAGTCAGCAGAAATCTACCGGTAGGATATTTTCCAGCTGCCTTTTGTAAATGGTAATGCTTTTCCTTTCTGCTTACCAAATCCACATATCTCAGAATCATTTGCTTCCATTGACTTTGATAATAGGACAGAGTCTTCAAGTTCACTTGTTAAAAGGAACTCCAAAAACTTTTCTCATTTTTATGCATGAGCTTGCAGATAAATTCTGTTTGAGCCCATTGTATATATCAGATTTACCCCACAGTGCTCAGTGAAGCTGCATTAGATTTATGGCATCATTACTGAAAGATAATTTGGTCTCTGGCCACAGAGAATGCAATGTGTCATGAAAAAAAGCCAGTAGGGAGAGTCTATAGAATGTATTTCTGGTTGAAGCACAAAGTCATGTAGAAGGAGGCGATCAATAATGAAAGTTTATGGTCTTTCTAAAATATTTTGACTTTGGGTCATGTTTATATTCTCAATTTCCAAGTAGCACATTTATTGAGAATATAATATGGACAGATATTTACAAGTAAATTGTTCTATCCTTTGTATGTGCTTATTACCTTTAAGACAACTGCTGTGTAAAGTGTCTTGGCTTTCAAGTTAACCACAAGAACAATAAAACATTATTTTCTCTGTTCCCAGGTAGATCCTGTTCTACCAATATAGCAATACTTATACTGAAGTAGATCTAGTATTGTATTGAATAACTGGTAATGACACCCTACATTTCAGTATAATTACGCCATCTTTAGAGTTTTCTGCTTGTTGGTAAAAAAGCACAATTAGAACCCTAAATTAAATAATTATCTCCATTGTAGTATAACTTCCAAATGTAGAGGAAGCCTTGAAAGATTATGAGGCTTTTTCACTGTGATTTCCTTGTCATTGTAACAAACATGTAAGGCAAAATCAACTATTTGCATTTTCGTGCTTCATTGCACCATCTAAATGAAGGAACATACATGTCTTTTGAGTGAACCTCTCTCATTTGAACAGCTTTGCATATCATACCCTGGTTACTAGTTAATGAAGGGAAAACAGTATATCAGCAGACTTTTTTCCTTATTCAGAAGCACCTTTGAAGTACATGAATGGTCAGGTTTCTGAAACCTTCAGGTCCCATTTCAAAACTGCATGTTTTCTTCTTTCAGTAAACATCCAAAATTTTTCCTGTCTCTTTTTTTTGTCAAATATTCTGAACCAGCAAAGCAGATGACGCTCGGACTGAATAGTCTCAAGGTCTCATTTTGGTTTTGCTGCAGATTTGAAAGAAAACCTTGTAAAATCAAAAACTTCCACAACGTAGCATTGCAGTGTTAGTTTATTGAAGTTTCAGTGGTCCGCACCAAAGCTTCACTGGCTGCTAAGACTGCAGACAGAACAAGAAGGAATTGCAATTCTGTTCTTAAGAAAAGGGACTGAATGTTAAGTATATTGGAAGTATGCACTCTGTATCCATTGTCTGGAGAGTGGATACCTGTTTTAGAAGAGAGCTGGGTGACTTCTATAAGCAGACTGCTGAACTAGAAAAAAAGATAGGCAAGGTATAGGCTGAGGATAGTGGTATCCTCTTTTGTCAAGTTTATAATGACAACTATGTAAGTGGTTTAGGACACCTCCCACTTCACTTTTTGTAATAGAAATAAAAAGTTATAGAGTGGACTTGTAGCTGATTTTCCTGCAGTTTACCCTGGCTAGTGAGTTTTCTCACTGAATCTGCAAACTAGTTCCCTTGTCTTTATGAATCCAGGCATATGAAAGTATGTCATTGCCCTGTGTCCTGCTGAATGTTCATGGAATGGCTGTGTAAACTTCATCCTGAAGCAGTGTTAATATATGTAAGCATACATCCACAAAACCAAAAAAAACCATACATGCAATCTCTACATCTCTCTGGGTTATGTTTCTTCTATGTCATTTTTCTTTAGTGACCTTCTGCTGCCACCTGCCTCTGAAGGATTTCCATAAAATCTGCAGTTGAAGAATGAAGCTCAGAAGAATACCCTATAGTATTCACAGAGGTGGCACTGGAAATTTACTGGTCAATCTTTTATGCTTTGTTCAATAGAAAAATCTTGCACCTGTAGAGTACAGAAACTGCCTGTATTGGAGATGAAATGCTAATTACAATGTGATAGAATGACCCAACATGGCTTTGAGTTTTGCATGGCTATTTCTCTGTGGATTTATGTAATGTGTGAACATGCAGCTTTGGAAGCGGATAACCCAACAGATATTAGTGTTCAAAAGCTGAAGTTACTGTTTCCATTGTAATGGAGCCTACATCATATATGGACTGCTTATCGACCAAGACTTTCATGCATAGCAGGTGTGAAGTACTTCTAGTCTAAACTTGCATTTCATACAAACAAACAACTGTGCGGAAACAGAAGTGGTGAAGGAGCAAAGAAGTGGTGAAGGAGCACAGGGCAGTGTGCCATCTGTCTATGTCAGGTGTTTAATCAATGTTTTCTTTGTCACTTACTAATCTAACCTTGACACACTTATTCTGGGCTTGACTATGCAAAGAAGCCATATTCATTACGGGTATATTTGCAGTTACAAGCACATTCATTCAGCAAAAGACTCTTCCTACAAAGAGTTAGTGCATTTGAATTCCTCTGTGATAGGCAGGTGCATAGGGACAATAGAGATAATACAAAAAGGGGTTTTGTAGTTAAGTCAAAAAATGCCCCTGTACAGAAACACTGGAAGTTGGTGCTTCTGAAGTGCTGAGATAAGGATGGTACAAAATAGATACGTGCAGACATGAACACACACACACACACACACACACATAGACATTCATGGAGCTCTTGGAGAATGGATTGTTAGCCTATCAATGGGTTAACATAACTGAGAAGTGTTGCCACAACTTCTTCAAGGTCAAGTGGCTGCACTGGATAGAAATGCAAGATATAGACAGAAAACTCAGCTCCTGCAACCTTGGTTTAATGACAGAATCACTAGATTTCAGAAAACATTGAAGAGCATAGATACATCTTTTACCAAGCTCTGAACACATTTTGCCTGCAGGGATCCTAAATAACATACCTAGAAGTTTTCTGGAAGTAATTTAATGATGAATTTTCTTCACTCTTCTCTGTATGACATCCAGATGAACTTACCTCCATTCTCTTTTCGCTTGTTTGTTTCATTTTTTTGTTTTGTTTTGTTGCTAAGCACAGTGTTTCACTATTTAGCATCACGTAATAAAGTTTTGCATCACAGTAATGACAAAAACATCTTTCGCTTGAATGAGACAAACCTTGCCTCAGTGTAAGTGTGATTTTCAAAATTTGCCATGACTTTCAAAAATACACTTTCCCATTGCTGCTTTTATATTTCCACATGGCTGAGAAGCCCATCTGCCCAAATGCATTAACATACAGTTAGAAGTATATACATCAACTCACGATTGAGTCTTCTGAGTTTCATTTAACGAAACAAATGGGTAAATTCCTTAAATGAGTGTAAGTTAATGTGGCTAAAAGCAGGGATTGAATCATGTGGGAGACCCATGACCAGCTTAGCCATTTTTTCATGCTAAGACCTATATCCCCTAGATGACACCATAGCATAGCCCATTGCTGCAAGATCTGTTGTTGCACAGCTGAATGCACCTTTCCAGTATAGTTCACATTTACTGTGGTGAAGACTCACCATTGGTGAACCTAGGTGCTGAATTTTTGCCTCTCCACAATAGCTTCATGTAGATTTGTGTTCCATTTTCAGATCACAGTAAAAAATTTCATTCCATGCCTTTCTTATTTCAGTTACTGAAACAGCTTCCTGTCCTACCTCTTCCACTCCCACCACACCTGATATCCCTTTAGACTGCAGTACACACAATCACCTTTAGCCAGTGCCCTGATTGTTTTGGCTTCTCCCATAGGAGGTTCATTATTTCTCCTTTTCTCCCACTAAGCCATATCCAGATGGCTGCTCCCAGCTCTTGCTCCTTTCATACCTTTGCCTTCTCTATCTTAACCATGTTTCTCCCCATCTGACAGATCTACTGCTTCAGGATGACTCCTACTTTGTTTGCCTGTAAATCAGTTCGTTTCTCAAGGCATCTCTGTCCTGCATCTTATAATGACTAAAATTTCCTCTTCTGCAGAATGAGCAGCCATACCAGGTATTTTGGGGCAAATGGAAAATCATATGGTCACCTATACTGCAAGAGCAATTGGCCTGACTGTTGCAGCAGTATGGTGTTTTTGGAGGCCTCTGTTATAGATGGGGCATCTATTGTTGGGTGCAGAGCTTGACACATATGTGGCAACAGAAGAAAAGTAAAGGAAATAGTCGCAGATTGTAGGAAAACAACAGGAGACTGGCAAGGAGGATTATAAACATTCTCAAGTGTCTTACAGCTGGGGTGTCAAAAAACCACTTACACCACACTAATTGTTGCTCAGCTTCGTGTGCTGTGTTCAGGTAACACAGGTCTGCGAAGGACTCAGAGGCACCTTATTGAACACTCTTGAAGTTTTTTCCCTGCTGTGGGAAAGATCTAAGCACAGTGGAAAACTACATTTTCAAAAAACTCTGATACACAGGAGAAAGTAGCATGTTCAAAAGCTTTTTTGCTCTCTGGAAAGGACTGAGTTCCATGGAGCATGTGTTCCTGCTTGCGTGCCTTTGCTTGGTGCTGCTGCAGAGATCCCCTGGATCGTTAGGTAACAAGAGTAAATCTACTCTTTGCATTTCAACCACGGTTTTGTGGTTGTTCCTGTGTCTCCTGTGCCAGTTCATACACATATGTTGTTCATGAATCAGAATCACAGAATTGCCTAGACTGAAAAATATCTTTAAGATCATCGAGTCCAATCATTAACCTAACACTGACAAGTCCTGGACTAAACCATATCCTTAAGCACTACATCTACACTACTCTTAAATACCTGCAGGAATGGAGACTCCACCACTGCCCTGGGCAAAACTGATAATCCCTTCAGTAAAGAAATTCTTCCTAATAGCCAATCTAAACTTCCCTTGGCAGAGCTTGAGGCCATTTCCTCTTGTCTTATCACTTGGTTGAACAAATCAAACCCCACCTTTCTACAACCTCCTTTCAGGTAGCTGTAGAGAGCAATAACATGTCCTTTGAGTCTCCTTTTCTCCAAACTAAATAGCCTCAGTTCCTTTAGCCATTCCTCACCAGACATGTGCTCTAGGCCCTTCATCAACTTTGTTGCCTTTCTTTGGATATGCTTTACTACCTCAATGTCCTTCTTGTACTGAAGGGCCCAGAACTGAAGACAGTACTTGAGATGCAACCTCATTATTGCCAAGTGCAGTGGTAAAATTACTTCCCTGGTCTTGCTGGTCACACTGTTCCTCATGCAGGCCAGAATGCTCTTGGCCTTCATGGCCACCTGGGCACACTGCCTGCTCACATTCAGCCAGCTATTAGTCAACACCCCTAGATCCCTCTCTGCTGAGCAGTTTTCCAGCCACTCCTCCCCAGGTTTGTAGCACTGCTGGGGGTTGTTGTGACCAAAGTGCAGGACCCAACATTTCGCCCTTGTTGAAACTCATACAATTGGTCTTGATGCATCAAGCTCATCTGTATAGATCCCTCTGTGGACTCTTCCTACCCTCAAGCAGGTCAACACTTTACTTAGCTTGGTGTCATCTGCAAACTTACTGAGGGTGCACTCGATCCCCTCATCCAGATCATTGATAAAGATGTTAAACAGGAGCAGCCCCAATCCTGAGCCCTGGGGAATACCACTTGTCACTGGCTGACAATTGGAGTGAACTCCATTCACCACGTCTCTTTAAGCTCAGCAATCCTGTCAGGTTTTTAACCAACAAAGTGTACACCCATCCAGTCCACAAGCCACCAGTTTCTCCAGGAGAATGCTGTGGGAAACAGTGTCAAAGGCTTTACTACAGTCCAGATAGACAACATCCACAGCCTTTCCCTCACCCACTAAGCTGGTGACTATGTTGTAGAAAGAGATCAGATTAGTCAAGTGAGACCCGCCTTTCATAAAACCATGTTGACTGGCTCCTATTATCTGGTTGTCCTGCATGTACCACATGATGGCACTCAGGGCAATCTGCTCCATCAGCTTCCCCTCTACCGAAGTCAAATTGATAGGCTTGTAGTTTCCCAGATCCTCCTTCCAGCCCTTCTTGTAGATGGAAGTCACAATGGCTAATTTCCAGTCTGCTGCGACCTTCCCGGTCAGTCACGGCTGCTGAAAAATGATGGAAAGTGTCTTGGTGAGCAGCTCCAATAGCTCTCTCAGGACTCTTGTTTGGATTCCATCCATCTCCACGGACTCGTGTATATTTATGTGGTGCAACAGATCACCAACCATCTCCTCCTGGATTACAGGGGATTGCTGGATTCTGCTCCTGGTTTGTGTCTTCTAGCTCAGGGGGCTGGAGTCCCGGAACACAATCAGTTCTATTACTGAAGACTGAGACAAGAAGGCACTAAGCACCTCAGCCTTTTCCTCATCCCTAGTCACCGTGTTTCCTCCTGCATCCAACAGAGGAGGGAGGATCTCCCTGGCCCTGCTTTTAGCACTAATGTATTTAGAGACAGATTTCTTGCTGTCTTCTAGAGCCGAAGCCAGATTAGTTTCTATCTGGGCTTCAGACTTTCTAATATTCTCCCTTTGCAGCCTCCCAACACCTTTGTAACACTCATGAGTGATCTGACCCTTCTTCCAAATGCCATGAACTCTCTGTTTTTTCTTCAGTTGCAGCCAAAGTTCCCTGTTCAGCCAGGTCAGTCTGCTAAGCGTTGCTTTGGTTTTTTAACTGTACATTTTTTGACAGACAAGGAGAAAAGAAGAATGTGAGTTCTAGTTTTTTTGATATCTACTGATCAAGGTACGCCTAGATTCCCACTAGGGGCTTAGTTCCATGGCCTTTGACCCTGTCAGCTTTGACTGTCTCAGCTTCTCTTGTTTTCTTCCATGACTAAACCACTGTACGTGTCACTATGTCCTCCTATTTTTCCTTAAGTTCTACGAAATATTTTGTTACAAGTTAGGTTGAGATGTTTTCCATGGAGGCGCTATTTATGTTTTATTACTAGGTTTTCAATTCATACTGTTTACCGGCTTACGGATTTATTTTTGTGTGTGTGTTTTCCTGCATCTCAAGAAAAATCCACATATTTAAGTCTTGTGCAGAAAAGTAAGCTTTTGTTACTTTTGTGCCTGAGAAAAGTGACTCTTCAGAACGGTTGAGAACTGCCTTTGGAGAAAAACCCTTTAAATATAAATAAAAAATGGTAGTTTCAGTGGTTTTGTATACAAGCTTTGATAGCTTAATAGAAAGAAAAGTGTGCTTTTGCCACTTAAAAGCTGTGGAAGAAGGAGACTTAAGAACAGAGTGGGCTTGTCTTCATTAGCTAATTTTCAGACATCCCTTTAAATTCTGTTTCCACTGAAATTCTAGAGTGTTTTCTGTCCTCTCTGCCAATAAAAGTCTGCCAGTCCAGACCAAGAAATAGAGAGGAAAGGAGGGGATTTCCTAGGAAAGCAATATGGAATAGCTGTCTCTCATGAACATCCATTTGTATCAGTCATACAGAGTACTGTTGAAATTGGTGAGATGAAAGCAAAGGTCCTGGCAAGGGAATATCTAAAGAATTCGTTGGCCTGGGGCATATAGCCAACAAATGGATGTCCTTTCTTCACCAGACACTTTCCATTCAGCTGTAATGATCTGAACATTGATAGCACTTTGTCAGAAACCCAGAAAGCTTTGTCATTTAATCTTCATTAGCAATGTTAAATATTTCCAAGATTGATGCAGCCCCTTCAGTGTGCTATGTCACTGATTTTCTACACACATAGTCTGAATCAGTGTTGCGTGAAATGTGTGTGTGTGTAGAGGGGGGGGTGAATTTAGTAAGAGAAAAGC
>VWZK01015292.1:0-10436 GCA_013396935.1 Baryphthengus martii | reverse complement strand
AAGAACACTGCTTGGCGCCAGTAGGCAAACAGTGCACTCCCCAACTTGTTATCTCAACCATACTAAGCTTTCACTTCTTACCTTCTTTCAAAGACTGTCAGTTCACTCAGGTAGTCCAGTAAGTAGTAGGCATAATCTTCTCCAGAAAGCGTTTTGTATTTCCTGGTTTTTTGGGGTGTTTATTGTATCATAATACATTTGCCTGTGTTGTAACAAAGCTGAAGTGAAATGCTTAAATTCGCAAAGCTTGAGCTGGTTTAGAAAATAATATGCGTCTATCAAGGTTTTGTAATAAAATACAGCATTGCTTTGCTATGATTTTTACGAGTTTCAGGAAAATTATTGTATTATGGTTCTGTTTCATGTTACTTCTGAGCCTTCATTTTTTGGGAATAACCTTTACAAAAAAAACCAAACAGCAAGTCTATGTACAGCAATGATATAAGGGATTGATACAAGGTGACTGTATGTGCTCTGTTATAAAGATCCCTCACTTTTTCTTATACATGTAATAGTACAGACACCTTGCAACAAATATCTCATAAGCTGCCCAAAGTTCTCTACAGGAAGTCAACTGATTGAAGGTGCAGCAATGCTTTTCAGATGATGAGATGCATAAAACTCTAGCCATAAAACAATGCCTTTCTTAAATGGTTTTGTGACGATTCCTTGAATAGTCATGTGTTTTAATGAGTTTTCTTGCAAGTATGTACATTAAAGGAGGAACAATGACGTGTTTCTAAGCATTTTACTTCACTGAGCTGCAGCCGAATGTATGCTTAAACATAAGGACAGGGTATTTAGTACAGGAAAAGGTAAATAAAAATGAAAACTATACGTCTTTAATAGGAAAACTTCCACAGCACATGAGTAAATATAAACTACTGTGTTTTATTTTTGCATTAATATTTATGTGAGAAGTGTTAAGTGAACAAATAATTTCCTATAAATCTATTCAAGACATTGACTTACAAAAAATGGAAACTTCCTTGACTAGATTCTTGTAATGGTTTTCCTGTTGGTTATTGGAAACTCCAGCTGAAAAATTGAGTAATAGAACAGCCATATGATATTTCTGAAAATTCAAAGAAAAAAAAATAAGCTGTCTTATTTTATCATTTCTATGGAAAATGACTACAATTGAAATTTTATAAATGCTTTAGAACTTTTAAAAAATAACACACTTTACTATATAGGAAAGAAGAGAGCAGGAAAATTATTTGGAACCTTCACTGAGAGTCACATTATATATTTCAGTCTTAAATTATTTGTAAACTACATCAATCTGAAAATCACAGAAGGACTGCAGATAAAATGCCCAAGTACAAATACATTTATTTTATCTTCAAATGCATAGATCATACTTTTGCATAGTCAGTCAGAAATGTTTTATGTTCATGGAATTGACAGAAAGTAGTCGAGAAGAGTCTGACATATTGCATATTCACAGAATCAATAGTTTATAGTATATGTAGATATATACAAATATATCCAAATCAAATTGATGTTAGTCTACCTTTCCCACTACCTTCCACTGCATCCTCTCTGCTTCTCATACTGAGAAGTTGTTATGATTCAAGACCATCCTGTGGGTTGCTTCTGAGACCTTTTCAGATTTAAAAATTAATGAGGTTTTTATTTCAGACTGATATCTCTGCCACTTTAATATTTGGGATTTATATTGAAACAGTATCAAAGCAAACAATATTGTCATAGAGACTTACTGATTTGAACTAGAAGATCCTTAAAAAGTCTTTCCAGACCAAATCAAACTCTAAACAAATCACTAATATAAAACCAAAATCTGATGTAACTTCTAACGAAAGCAATTATTTAGATTCTCATAGGGTTCTCAGAATTACATTTGGGTGGTATAAAATTTAATTATGCCTCTATTTCCTTATGAAAAACTGTGTAGTAAACACAGAGAAAAAAATGAATATAGAAGCATCTACATAAATTGAGGCTAAATTGTAAAACCTTTCTTTCTATTATTAACTCTTTTAATAATTGGCTCAGTGTAGCCTAGCCTGAGCAGGGGACATTGGATCAGATGACCTCCAGAAGTTCCTTCTGACCTCAGCCATTCTTTGAGTCTGTGATTCTGTGAAATTCTTTGTGGCTTTTTTTTAAAATAAAGTCAATTTGATTTCAGAAGCCTGAGCTCATATAGTTCCTATTAATAGCAAACATGATCATCTCCAAGTGAAGCTGGATTTCTTTTGTTTAGATCTCTGCTTATACTTAACAATTTAGCTTTGGAAATCTTCTTATGGCAGTAAATTACAGAAAGACAAACAAAACATTTACTATTCATGTCTTCACCCTGGTAGATATTCCTCTGTCATACTTAGCTTGTCAAAGTTTAGAGAATCCTTTAGATTCAGCACTGCCTTAGGGTGTGTATACATTCAAGCACAAAGCTGTAAACAAAACCTGACTTTTCAATGAAGAAATGAACAATGAAAAAAACCTCAAAATATATTTAGAGTCAACTCAATGAAAGTTATTTATTTTTAAATTAACCACAATGGCTTCTCTTTGATGTATTTTCCTTTGTATTCCCATGTCAATATTTCATCTGCTTTTTCCTTTTCATACTTTAAAGTACTGTGATTTTATTGCCCTATATTTGATTTGAGAATTGGTTTTCTAAAATAATCTTTCTGTAGCTTGTTCTTATTCATCATAGTATGCCTCCTAGTTCCTTAACCAAAGACTTGATCCTTGTTGTTCACCAATAACCAAAGAGGAAAAGAAAGATTCAAAGTAGTAATTGGAACACAAACTTACAAAAAAAAAAGGTTTTTTTGCCGAACAAAATGAATATTATTTTGAAGTTACAAAAGTCACTCTGATATTATCTCCTCTGTAGTTCCTTTTCTGCTAATTGATTATTCCTTGGTTGAATAAAGAAAGTGGAAAGAGATGCTATTAATAAGACTGCAGGAGTGGAGCAGTGGTAATATTCAAAGTACAGGAATTTTAAGCCCACCTGTTGAAATGAAGGTTTTCAAATGGAAACCAGTGTAAAGCTCTATGGAGAGCAGGACTCAGAAATTGCTATCATAGCTAATTTAGAATAGCAAGGAAGGGTTAAAAAAAAACAGCTGTCAAGAGTTTCTGTTAAGCACTATTAACAACTACCTACCCCAATCATTTTCCTTAGAATTTTACCATTAAAAGTCATAGAATTATAAAATCATTTTGATTGAAAGAGACCTTAAAGATCATCATTTGACTGTTAACCCAGCACTGTCAAGTCACCACTAAACAATGTCCCTAAGTGCCACATCTACACTTCTTTTAAATACCTCTAGACATGGTGAATCAAACACTGTCCCGGGCAGCCTGTTCCAAACCTTAACAACCCTTTTGGTGAAGATATCTTTCCTAATATCCAATCTAACCCTGCCCTGCAACAATTTGAGGCCATTTTCTCTTGTCTTATCTCTTGTTACTTGTGAAAAAAAGACCAACCCCGACCTTACTACAATCTCCTTTCAGGCAGATGTACAGAGTGATAAGGTCTCCCCTAAGCCTCCTTTTCTTCAAGCTAAACAAACCCAGTTCCTTCAGTCGCTCCTCATAAGGCTTATTCTCTAGACCCTTTAACAGCCTCGATACCCNTTCTTTGGACAGGCTCCAGCACCTCAATGTCTTTCTTGTAGTGAAGGGCCCAAAACTGAACATAGTATTCAGGGTGCAGCCTCATCAATGCTGAATACAGGGGGAAGATCACTTCCCTAGTCCTGCTGATCACACTATTTCTGGTGCAAGATAGGGTGCTGTTGGCTTTCTTGGCCACCTGGCCACACTACTGTCTTATATTCAGCCAGTTGTTGGCCAGAGCCTCCAGGTCTTTTTCTGCCAGGCAACTTTCCAGCCACTCTTCCCCAAGCCTGTAGCATTGCATAGGGTTGTTGTGACTCAAGTACAGGACCTGGCACTTGGCCTTGTTGAACCTCATTACCATTGGCCTTGGCCCACCAATCCAGCCTGTCAAGATCCCTCTGAAGTTCTTCCCTACCCTCAAGTGAATCAATACATCTCCCTAACTTAGTGTTGTCTGCAAACTTATTGAAGGTACTCTCATCTCCTCCTCCAGACCATTGATAGAGATATTAAACACAAATGGCCCCAGTACTGAGCCCTGCAGAGCACCCCTTGTGACCGGCTGCCATCTGGATTTAACTCCACTAGAACAATCCTGATTCCAGTCATGTAGCCAATTTTTTATTCAGCAAAGCACATGTCCATCCAAGCCATGAGCAGCCAATTTCTCCAGGAGAAAGCTGTGGGAAGCAATGTCAAAAGCTTTACTAAAATCCAAGTAAACAACATCCACAGCTTTTCCTTCATCTACTAGGTAGGTTGTCTTCCGATAGAAGGAAATTAGGTTAGTCAAGCAAGACCTGCCTTTCATAAACACATGCTAACTGGGCCTGATCATCTGATCTAGCTTTGCCTCTTTTTTGCTAATATGTTTCTAAAGCAGCAAGTATTTTAAAAACCTATCAGAATAAAAATTTGCCAAGAAGTATCCAAAAGCTGACATAACATTGTTTTCCCATTAATATAGCAAACATCTATTTGTGTTGGATGAAAAGAGGGGAGTGAGAACCCAAATTTCACAACAGTTTTCCCTTTTCTTTTCTTCTTCTTTTTTTTTTTTTTTCCCCACTAGTAAAAATTTGCCTTACTGGCTGACCAATCGCAGCACAATGTTTTTTATACTAACATAAAGCTTTATTCTTTCTCTTCTTTTTTTGGTTTTATAGGGATTTGTTACCTAATATGTGATTTATACTCTGATAGTCAAACAGATCATTTCTCCTACCTGTTTTGTTCTTAAATTGAGCAAAATGTATAGCGCACTTTCTTCCAATTCCCTTACCTTAAGTGAATCAGCATATCTAAACTAATAGGTTTCATAATGCAAACCTACCAGAAAACATTATCAACTACCACCATACATACTACCACAATGGTTTGGCAAAATGGATTTTATGTTGTGCAATGTGTTTCTCTACTCTGATTTTAAAGAGTTTACTTTCTGAGTAGCATGACAATAAAACCTTAGTAACTCTACATGATTTGACAGGGAGGAGGCAAAGCAATTAGGAGATCTGGATATTTGTAGTTATAATAAATACAGGTACCTCTTCTTTTTCCATAAAACTTTTCTTAATTTTTAAATATACTAGTTAGCCAGCACTGAAGCAAAGCCACTGAAGAGTGTATCCTCACTGCAGAAAAAGAACCCCCTCATAATTTCTCATTTAATAAATATTTATAATAATGAAGAAATTTTACCTGTCATGTCATCAAAATACTTATATATTCTGTTATTATTTCTGAGATTACTATTTTGCATATTGGCTTGGAACATGATTTACTACGTGGATAAAAGAATGGATAGTCATTGTGCAGTTCATAAAGTCTCTTCTGTCACGTTAAAGTCCACCTAAAGCAACGCAGATATCTTCTGAGTATTCACTATATATTTCAGTAACTATTATTGTCACACTCACTTTATGGTTTATGACCTAATTGACTTATATCACTGGAACAGTGACTTGATCACTGGAACAGGCTGTCCAGTGAGATTGTGGATTCTCCTTCTCTGGAGACTTTTAAAAACTGCCCAGATGTGTACCTGTGCAAGCTGCCCTAAATGAAACTGTTTTGTCAGAGAGACTGGATGATCCCCAGAGGTCCCCTCCAACCCCTACCATTCCGTGATTCTGCGATATTCTTGATGAGAAGGTTTTCAGAAGCTTCTTTACAGAATTTTCTTTGCTTACTCAGGAAATACAAGTTATGTGCACATGACCCACTATCTAAAATTTGTGGTTTAGATCTCATCACTTCTCTTCCTTGTTTTCCTTCCTGTTTCCCTCTCAAACAACAGGGAAGGAAATAAAACCACTCTCTTGTTCTCTCAGCAGTTGATTTATGCTTCTTGTATGCTTTTCTCGGTTCATCTATCAATTGTTAGAATGAGATTTGAAAGAGCTCTCTCATTAGGCCTTCTAAAGATAATTGCATTGTTTCAGAAACTGCTCGTTCTGAGACCTAAATTGGCTTGTGAAATTTTCTGATAGCTCAGTAGGTAAACAGTATAGGGTTTTTTAATTTACTGTTCATGAGAGAGTGCTATTTTGCTTATGACTTCTAAAACTTGGTTTGAAAGCTTGCTAAAGGTGCAATGCTCTCCTGAACTACTCGCTATGGCTTCAGTTACAGTTCTAGAGTTATAAACCTCTAGTTAGTGTATCTTTGCTTCCTAAACTGTGCTTGAAGTTTTATTAATATAGCATAAATCCTTTTACAGCTCTCTAAATGTACCTCTTCATGATTTTCTGTGTGTTTATTTCTCCTAGACGTAAGGTTAGTTAAAAATGGAAATGTGAATTGGAAAGATAATTCAGTTTTTACATCTAAAGCCTAACAGTTAAAAATTGCTGTATTCTTAGAGCATTTTAAAGGCAGAGAAAAAGAAACCATAGTATGTTTGTCATACTGATGTTGAAAATATCTTAGAAAAAGAGGAGGAGGAAGGGAGAAAGAGAGGGAAATAGGACTTTAGACCAGGTGTTTTACTTGAGACTGACAACTGTTTTTAAAACAGTACTGACCCTTTAAGCCCATATCCTAGCATAATATATGTTTATGTGATACATTGCAAATAGAAAGAGAGAGGATTCTCTAAATATTAGACTAAAATGGGAACTTACTTAGACAGAAATATTATAGCAGGATTTACCAAACAATGTCTGAAAAACGTACGGCGACTACTACAATGTCATGACAGAAGTGGAACAGTTTTATTTAGAGGGGTATATTTTCCATATGAACTTGCACTGAAGCTTACTGCAGTCGATGGAAAGACTCACTTGAATTTTAACTATGGGTCTGCATATGAGATGCTTTTAGCAACTTAAGATATTCTAGATTAAATAGCTTGGTTTCTTTATTTTTGCTGTGAACCACAACTTGTCCTAATTTCAGTATTCGTTAATTGTCTAATTACCAAATTGAAGTGAAATTAGAAGATTTGAGACATTTTTAGATGTTATTTCTGTGCTCAGAAAGGAAAAATAACATCTAGTTCCTTAGAACCTGGAAAAGCTGTTTTGGGTAAGAATAAAATGTCCATGGATTGAAAATGTTGGTCCTTATTGTACACAAAACAGATTGTTTTACTAGGATTTGTTCATGTACAAAGATAATCTAAGAGCTGATTCTGACTTCTGTGAACCTCAATTTCCCTCTAGTTGTGATGAAGATGGTCATTATTCAAAGAGTGGCATTTACAGGAAAGTCTGCTTAGGTATGGCAGCTCTGTCTTGGAAATGGCTTAACTAACTCTAATGGGTTTAGTTTTGGAATGAATGATGCTGTTTGTGGTTGTGCTGGTCACTGAAGAAAATGGAATTTCACTCTCTGCTTAGTGACAGAGAGGACTGTTAATAGAAATAAGCCTAAGGAGAGAAATATCCATTGCAAAAACTCTGTTAATGCAGCTTAATGAAAACATAACAAGAAGTTGTTATGATTTTCTTCCTCTGAAACACTATGTCACACATTCAGCCAGTAAAAATGTTACAATAATCAGCAAAATTTCTTTTCTGTGGGCTTTTAGTGAATCCAGTGTTTTTTTCTCCAGATCTTTGCTCCTAAACATGTCATAAACATGTTGGGTTTCTTCATATGACGAATGTTTTGTGGGGCAATGAAATTGTGCCAGCAAGTGAGAGAGGTGAAATGAACAAAAAAATGTTGGTATGTGGTTGCTGCATTGTGCATGGAACAAGGGTTTTCCCACCGTACTGTGGGCAACCAAATGATGAAACTACTGAGAATAATTATTAATGCTTCAGAAGTTCAACGCACAGAAGACAAAAGCAAAAATACATATATTTTCCCTCAACATTTCTAACTTTGTGGTATTGTGGCCTGATTGTGTACATGCCTAGATTTAAATACAACATGTATGTTTTATTTAAGGTAGATAAACAATTCTTTAGTGTACAAATATGCACAAATAGAAAAAACAACATGATTCTTGGGGGAAAATTCATACTACTGTTGAAATTTCAGCTCTTATAATCCTAATTTTTTTTAGGTTTTCAGATTTGTAGGTTTGACAGTATATAAAGACACTTTTGCATTTATTTTCCTATGTTTATTTTTTGAGTCTGTGGTTTAAAAGAGGGGCAAGAGAGAGGTTGATACGTTATGTCATTTCACTCATAGTCATTATAGTTTATGTAGAAGGTTCAAAGGATGAATTGCTATACTCATCATGAATTGGCATCAGGCATGCCTGGTTTTGTCATCAGCAGTATACAAGACAGTGATCTGGCTAGTGTTTTTACCCCAGATCCTGGGGTACCCCTTCATCCGGATCAACAGGAGGTACTTTAGGGTAAGTCCCAAAAAGTTTCACATGCACACTGACTCTGTGGCAAGGTACTTTACACATGGAATGCCAAAGCCAAAACCAAAACCAAATGAAAATATACACTTGGAGACGGCAGAGACTAAAACTGATTTTTGAACCACAGTATTTATGCATGAATATATTCAAGATGCCAGTCCCTAGGATGAGTGTCACTTGCTTCAGTACTATCAGGAGCACCCTCACACATGTTAAATGCACCTCATTTTGTCTCTACAATGCAGCCCATTAAACGCAACACCAACATGCTAAAGTAAATTTGCCTTGAAAGGCAAACTGACAGAGAAAGGAAACAGATGGTTACTCATTCTGTGATGTGTCCCATCTTATGCAGGCACTGCAATCCACACAGTATCTTCACATCATGTAACAGAAAACTTCCAGAAGCCCAAACCAGATGGACAGATCCACTGACAGAAAGCCAGGTTCAGAACAATCACTTTGAAATTCATATTAAAGCAGTCTTCTGTAAAAAAAAACAAAACACAACAAACAAACAAAAAAACCCCAACAACTAAACAAAACAAAACAAAAAAAAACAAACTGGAAAGATTTGTTTTTACTTAAGTCAGCATTAAATCAGATGAAATAAGTGAGTAAAAGATGCTTCCCAGAAATAAACCAACTGTCATAAAGAAGAATAGTTGCACACAGAAAAAAGTCTCAGGCTTCACAACTGGCTTCCTCTTTGATTTCTCATTCAATTCAGTAGTATTTCTAATGATGTTTTTTGGGCCTTCATTCAATATGTTCCAGGGTTGTTTTGCTCAGATGAATGACGACATATTTCCTAGGGTGCATTATGTCTTTTATAAAGGAGATAAATAAGAGATAAATAAAGATATACAACTAGAAGTCAGTCTGAAACCTCAGAGGTGAATTTCATCTCTAAGTAGGAAGGCTTGCTTGGGGTTTAACACCCTGTAGAAGCTTCATATTGTGACCATGGGATCATCTCTGTGAGAGTGCATTTCATTTTATAGCAGTGGGGGTCACATCTTTGCCCCCAAAAGCTGAAGAATGTAAGTTTATACAGGTTCAGGGCATAACTGAAGCAGAGAGAGGACAAATATTTCTCCCACTGGCTTGTTCAATAGTGAGAAAATAGTGGGGGAAAAGAGATGTTAACCATGCTCTGCTTCTGATGTTATTGCTATTTTCCTCCCTATGGAACTCATCTGTCTCACTGCTTTATAAATCTAAATTGCTTAAGGTTTCTGTGGGAGAACTGGATTTAACCGTAACTTGACAGTCTCCTGAGGTACATGGCAGCAAAAAATATTTTAGGACAACTTTATTGGTTATGCACCTGGATAATTATGGATTTTAAAGTCATGATTTGAAAGGGAAGTAGTTGGGAAAACTTTTAAATGCAAAACTAAATATTTTCCATTTCAGGAGTAAAAGTGAAAAAGTTATAAAAAGATGTGTAAAATTGATTTTTAAAATGAAAGCACCAATGGGACTTAACTACTCCATTAATTTTGAGGTGGAATCAGACAAACAATAAAAATGTGATCCTCCCTTCTTTGCACAATAATCCTCTTACAATCAAGAGCTAACCAGAAGTTCTTTTCTTTTTTTCTGAAAAACTTAAGAACAGCTCTTCAATGTAATTTACTGCTTAAATATAGTATTTTGTTAATTCCGCAATTGTATACAGTTACTATTCAAGTGTAAGCAAATACAATATACATTGTTCTGTTTTGTACACAGAAGTTTTTGCGATAATTTCAGATGTACTTTTCTGTGTCGCTTCAGACTTTCGAAAAACTCTCACTTCTGTTGTGTTTTGTCAAAACCAGAGGTATTCCATTTCAACATCTTATCAGACCTGTTCACTTCCAAATTTTCATTACACTTTCTTACACTAATATGAAAACATGCTTTTTCCCTTTCCTCTCCTATCTAGTTACCACACCTCTGTCAACATGATGGAGACCTTAAAAAATGACCTGGAGAAACTTAA
>VWZK01015290.1:32355-60594 GCA_013396935.1 Baryphthengus martii | reverse complement strand
TAACTTTTCTTCCCCCCCTTCCCCTCCCTCCTATAAACAGAGAGGACAAGAGGTCATATCCCCAGGGTTTAAAGAGACACTTCTCCCCCTTCCAGGGAGGGTGGATGTTCTTACAGCCTGTTTACAAATTAGTCAAAGTTATGATGTCTTAATGTAGTTGCCGGGTGGCCACCTGTCCCGGACTTTCTTCTGGAGCGTTTACTTCATGTGCAGGAGTGACACCTGCAGATGGTTTGTTGCCCAGCATCCCAATTTACGTGTCAAAATGGGGCAAAATGCCACGAGGCGGGTCCTTTGTGCCTGTTTTGCTCCTGTGGAAGCCAAGGTGAAGATCGGTGCAGGGGTCTATAAAGTCCACAGGGCGCTTTGAGGAAGGGCTGTGCTCCCAGACAGTGATCAGTGTCTGTTGGGTGCTGTACAGACCCCAAGTGACACCCTAGGAAGGGATTTCTGCCGGGGGGATTTGGAGCATGGTGAGATATGGGAGCAAAAGCAAGGGCTGTATCACTCTGTTTTGCTCCCAACCTCGTGTTTGCAGCACCAAAATTAAGCCCAGATCCTCCCACCCTTCGCACTGCTTTAAAAGATGGTTTCCAAGCCCTGGGCGTGAAGCAAAGTGGCTTAAGCAGCCAGGAGTTCAGCAGGAAAGGGTGCTAATGATGCTCGGTGTCCCCTGTCCCTTCCCCTTCTCCTCCGTGGGCTCTCTGGGGCTTAATAAAGGTTGGGCTCACATTGCAACTCTTTTCTCCCAGGGGGGAAGGAGGGAAGTGCAGTAATAAGGTTTTTCTTCCCTACCTGTGCGCTTATTTACTTGTTTTCATACAACTTAATCCCTCTGAACCTTTTATCTTTCTGCCAAATTGGGCTGGGATCGGCCGAGGGGGTTCAGGAGTCGGAGGGGAGGAAACGAGCGGATCGAGCCACACACCATAATCAGCTAAACCAGGTTTCCCAAGGAAACCAGACTTCAAATGCACTGCAGAGCTTTACAAGTCTTGCCGGAGCTGCTTACAAATCCCAGTCATGAGCCAGAACCCCCCCAGTGCCAGGCACTGTAGGAACATATTCCCCAAGACAATCCTTTCCCCAGGCCAGTGCTCAGGAGTTTAAAACGAGAAGTTTAAGGCACGGTAAGGTTGGCAAGCACCCGCTTTTCAATATGAATGTAGAGCAACTCCCTTCATGTGGGTTGTATTTGGCTGGATTCTGCAAGAGAGCAGAGCTGGGCTCTGCTGGAGTTGGGTTTTTTTCATGGGAATGGCAAGGAAATCACAGGGCTTGGAGAACTTTGCCTCCTAACAGCCTTACTTGGCTTCGAGCCTACCCAGAAATCCTTTTGGCTCTGTGGTGTAAGAAGGGAGTAAAATCTTCAGGGCTTGGCCCTATTGGCAGCTGTGTGATTTTTTTTTTAATTTTTCTTTTTTTTCTGAAAAAAAAGTTATACTTTTTCTCTGCAACCATGTCAGGTAAAAAAAACCCCTGTACTTAGGTCTTCACAACACACTGGGCCACCCATGTGCCATTTCTCTGCTGGTGTCACACCAAAGCTCAGCTGGTACAATGTCTGGAAAATACCTTTGCCTCCTAAGGCAAGTGTTAAACCCTGGAGTGTGCAGTGGGGCTCACTACACAGATTATTTCACTTTTTAGGCAGTTGTTGAGCTTTGAACAATTCCTCGTGGCCCTGACTTACTGGCTTCAGACAGGACTTCCCAGGGACTGGTGGACTAGAGGGGGTGGTACTCTGTGGCCACAGCCATGTAGTAGGGAGGGACTGCACAGTGTTGGGGATTTTTGAGTCAGTTCAGAAGTCCTGGTTCTCCTGGGAGGATTTGGCCCATTGTTTCCCAACCCTCCATTTCCCAGGAAAGGGACTGATCTGCTCTGCTGTCATCCCTGAGTTGTGGTGGCTGCACTGGAGAGGAGCGAGATCTTCATCCGCTTGCTAGAAAAACCCTGCAGATAGTTCATGGCTCCTCAGTCCTCTCTTGAGATGCTTCCTCATCCTCTCCTCACATTCTCCCTCAGTAAACTCCTCCACATTAAAACTGCACAAGTCTGAACCTGCAAATTCAGAAGACATCGAGCAACAAACCATTGGCTCCTCAGACATCAGGAGCTGGCTCGTTCTGCCTCTGCTTCCTTCTCCCAGAACTTGTAAGGTTTTAAGGAATCAAATATATTTGGAGTCCTGAGTTACTTTCTAGCTTCTGAACTTTGAAAATAGGTGGAGAAAGAGGTTTCTGAAATATTTTGCTTACTATGAAAACATGATGTATATTTGCACAAAACAACATGGCTCCAAAAGCTGGTGTCTTGAGAAGAAAACCAGAAATACCCATCAAATTCTGAGCTATTTGGCAACTCATTTTGGAGATACAGACACTTGGGGAAGTAGTGCATGAAATGGAAAAAGTGACAGGTCTATTCAGATAGGGTAGACAAGGCTGGTCATAAAGAGCACAAATTTTTTGAGACATTTTCAATTTTGAAGAAAATTCTGGTTTCCTGCAGCTCCCGTCATTTCTTTGCAATTCTAACATCTCCTTGAAGCTCCTTTGAAGAGCTGATGGTGAGGGGTAATTGGAACAAGTCCCCAGCAGCTTGGTGTGGGTCCAAGGGAAGAACAGCTCGCAGAGAAACCAGCAGCTGGTCCAGAAGAAAAAAAAAAAGCAAAACCAAAAAGAAAATGCTGAACTTTGCTGAGGGAGATGGAAAGATGAAGAGGTGGGAAGAACAGGGAAAAGCAAAGGTAAAATAGTGTGGACAAGAGGGAAAAGGTCAGCTTTGGAAAGTGGAGGAAGAAGATACTGTCAAAGTTGAACATATTGGTTAAAAAATAGCTTGTGGACCTGGCAACAAAGGGGTAAAAAAAAATCTAATGATGGATTAAGCTAATTGGGGTTTAATTAGCGTTGGGCAAGTGAGACTGGCTGATGGCATCTAGTACAGGTAGGGGGTGATGTTGCTTTTGAAGAACCTAGATCGGTGGCCACCCCACAGGCCTTCTCCATGGACTGCCACCACCCAGAAAAAACCCTGTTGCCCTCAATGGACAGCTCCCTGTGCGGGAATGATCTAAAAATGACCAAAGCAAAACAGGAGAAAAGGAGTCAGAACATATCTGAGAAGAAAAAGTGGTGGAAATGATGCTGGAGTACTCAGGAGATTGACTAAGTATGAAAATCATATTCAGTTCCAGTCACACTCTGTCAAAACAGGGGGGGGAAAAAGAAAGCCAGAAAGAAGCAGATAAAAATATCAGGGTTTCATTGCTGAGAGGTGGTAAGAGATGTATAACATAATGAACAGGATAGAAATCGGTCAAGAAGCTGTAATTTCTTCTGACTCGTATCAGCCCGATGGAATTAAAAGCAGTGAAATTAAAATGGTAAAAGAAGACACTGTTATATGCATGGCCAATGATTCAAATGAGGACATCTCTGCCACACGACAGCACAGGCATTTAGCAGGGTTCAAATAAAAACCAAAATCCCAGAAAAAAATGATAAAGCAGTTTTATGCTCTGATAAATGAAATAATTCCAGATTATGTTTGGGAGAAGTGTTGTAATAACCCCTCCAGCATGGCTTGGAGTCCCTGGTTTGAGCCTCTTTAGAGGTCCCTTGAGGGCGTTCAAGCTCGGCTTGCCTTGGCTCTGGTTTCTAGAATCTGTGAGGCTGCTTTATGGTTCCCAAAGCAAGGACACATGACCACAGATACAGATTAAATGCAGGAGAACTTGTGAATAAATGTCTCTCTTCCCTCCACGCTCACTGTACCGGTATGCGAGTATTCACCGACTACAGGGGATAATTGCAGAATATTAACAGATACTGCATTCCAAATGAAAATTCCCATCCCAGATGAGCACCACTGTCCTATGCCCATCTGATGTGTATCCCTAGTGAGGTCTGGTCTCAGCTCCTATTAAAAGCTTGTGGCTCTGACCCTTCCCCTCCAAAAATGACACTAAAACAACTCCTCCGGCCACCTCAATCCTTATTCAGTTAGAAAATGAAGACGACACTGGGATGCCCACTCAAAGCGACAGAAGAACCTGACTCCTTGTAGAGCTGAAAAAACCTGTGCCAGACACCAAGCCAAGGACCAACTCAGGAGAGGACGTGCCAAAACTCCACTGATACTCTGTGTTCAACAGAAAAGCAAAGCATCGTGTTTGGACGTGCCTTCAGCACCTCAGACCCGGCTCGTCAAAGATGTCAGAGTGGTGGTTAGCCAAGGGGAGATGTTCCTCCATCTCCTGAGGCCCAAATTCTCAGAGGTTTCCTTGCACCACCTGAGGCTTTTCTACCTCAGGAGATAAATATGCATGGTGAGAATGCAACTGTTGAGCCAACTACAATTGATCAGATTAGTTGTCTACCTCATTTATTAGCCACCTCCAAACTGTGCCCAATTAAAGGCTCTCCTGAGGAATGATGGTGTGGGAGACCACTCACATAGAGCAGTTGACAGGTTGCTTTCTTCCCTGGAATGAGAAAGATCCTCACTTTGTCACAGTGTTTTTTTGGTTTTCTTTTTCCCAATTATTGTTCTATCTCCTGTGCTTTTCCAATGAGGATAAATGTCTAATCCAATTTTTTTATTGAAATAAATTCTTGGCAGTTGTCTTTCCTCAGTATCTTGCAACAGTGAGCTCCACTGATGAATAACGTATGACAAAAGTTACCCTTACTTTAGAAGGCCTCAGAAGTGTAGGAGCATCTCACACGTAGTGTCTGGAACACCACTGCAGCCTTTGAGTCAATGATCCTCAACCTGTTGGCCACAATCCTGTCCTGAATGTGACTAAAAATGTGGGATTTGCAGAGAAGAGAAAAGATCACCGTTAAAACACTCTGCTACCTCCCTTGCTGTTCATCTAAGACAATGACTGGGGGATGACCACAGATTTTGGGCAGCATCAGCTGTGCTGAACTCCATGGCTTTGCAGACAATTACGGTGCTGGCGAGGGACCAGCTGAGAGATGAGACCTGTGTGAAGAGGGATGGGAACCCACATGTCTGTTTTGCCAATGACGTGGCCCAGCAAAAAGGACGCAGCCGTCAGCAGAAAACACACACAGGTTTTTTTATCTATTTCTATGGACCCCAAAAAATGCTATAGTCTGGCCGACCACAGGGGGAACAAAGGAATCAATAAACCCACTCACTCACTGCAGGTGACACAACAGAAGGAAAGGCAAACTGAACCAAAAATACAACAACATAAGGAGACATCTACCATACCCTGTATGCCAACAGAGCCAGGCACAAACCAACCAGACAAATACCAGGAAGATACATTACCCAATCCATTGCTCCCATTATCCTTCACTCTTTTATTGACTCCACAAAACTTCTTCTCACCAACCCTACCAGCAGCAGCACCAGCAGCAGCTCAATAAGGAGCTTTACTGGCCTTTTATCTCCACCCTCTAATCCCCACCTAACTGGCAGCTGTTTCACATTTCTACTTTAATTCTCATCATTTCAGGGTGTGCTTGGCCTGGCCTCCCCTCCTGGCTGGCCCTCTTACAACAGAGGGGGCCCATCCTTCATATCAAGGTCTGATAGGGATGTGTCCCCATCACTCAATACCTACTGGGTCACAGTCAGCAGTGGAGCTAAAAGTTTTTGGTGGCAAACACAGGGGCCAAGCCAGTCTTGCCCTTGATGACAGTAGGAGGCACCTGGGAAGCCTTAGCCCCTTTTACCTGCTTGTGAAATTCATCCAGGTGTTAAGTTCACTTCAGGGCTCAGGGTTCAGACCCCAGCACCTCAATGTCCCAAGGAAAGAAGATTATTCAGGGATGTGAGTTGTTGAGCCCTGTGTGTCCTGTGCCACAAAGAGACTGACTGAGCTCAGACCACTCCATCTGCTGTCAGAGCCCCTGGAGCTACAGGTCTAAATGTCTGGCAGGATTCCTGGGTCCTGTGCTGATGCAAAGCTAAGTCCACCCAACACTACAGCACTAAGTGGACAGTAGTCTGTAGCTGTTGCTGCTACCGATGGTACCCATGACCAGAGGTGGAGAAGGAGTGCAGAGCCTCCAGCTCCAACATGTTGTGACACATTGATCCAAAACTGCTCTTAGCCACTGAAGAAAGACCTTCTCTCTTCCACTAGGTAGCTTATCGTGATGGGCTACCAGTCAGCAACTATCCCTGCAGCCCATCAGCAACTATCCCTGCAGCCCACCAAAATGTCCTTGCTGAAAATCTTTGATCGGAGTGACACTGATTTCTTCTCACCCTTAGATAGCCCTCAACTGTCAAGAGCTGCCAAATATAAACAATTACTGCCATCTAGTGACCACGGAGCAGCCCACAGCTCCGGAATGTTTTTTTATGGCTTCTTGAAGGACAATAGCAAGGGGACAGGAGAAAGGTGTTGATCACTTGGCCTCAGACAAAGACCCTAAGCCTGTATGTAGATAGACAATAATTTAGGGTTGTACACGAAGACGGCATTTCATTTTCCATGGGTTTGCCATTTCCTGATGGACCTTTGAGCAACCTGGTCTAGTAGAAGTTGGAACTAGTTGATCTTCAAGGCCCCTTTCTAGCCAAACCATTTTATAATTCTATAATTCTGATTCTTGAGCAGGTGGGAAGGGAATATCCACTTCACTGAAGAATCCTTAATAGCTCCTGTCCCTGGTGTCTTCCACAAGCTGCTCATGTCCTCTGCAAAAGCTCTCTTATCCATGGAGAGGAAAATTTGAGGGGTTTATACACCTATTGATTGTTCAGCTCCTATAGCTGTCACTTTGGTTTAAGATAGAGCTGAGCCACGAAGGTCCATCCTGCAGTTTCACTTAGCAGAGCATTAAAGTAATTAAATTAATCAACAGCGTTGTCTTCTGCAGTGTAAAAAAAAGTCCACTGCTAGGAATGGACTGTATTTTAAGAGGCCTGTTTCCCAGCTATTCATCCTCAGCTTCCCATGAGATGAGTTACTTCAGGATAGTCCCAAGATGCTTCTCAGACCCCAGATTTCAGCCTCACACTCCATGGCTTGGCAAAATAGGACTGAAATTACAATTAGTCCCTGGATCGCTCCTGGCGGAAGGTGAAGTGAGCCTGTGTTATTGGTCTCCATCACACAGAGAAGCCCAAAACTGAGCTAGCATGACGTTGTAGAATTACACAATCACCTGCTCTAGTTGAAGACATCCCTGTTCCTTGCAGGAGGGTTGGACTAGACGTCCTTGAAATGCCCCTTCTCACCCAAACCATTCTATGAGAACACTACATGGACAAGGAAAATAGGTGGATTTCCAGCTCTTCCAGGCAGGCACAATCTTTTCTTCTACATCTACCCAGAGAAAAACACAGCTGCAATCCAGGGCTAAGTGTGGTGGTGATGCAAACAATGTCAGTGGATCTTCTGGAGACTTCCCTGTCCAAAGCGACCCTAAAATCTGGGGTTATTCATGGGCCAGCCGGTGACCTCCAGCCCGCCAGCTGCCTGCTGCTGGTGCTAGGTTGGAAGAGGTCTCATTAGCCAGAAGATGGCACTGGTTCTCCATGGAGCAGCGTGTGGGAACAGGTGCATCCCTCCCCATCCCAGCTGCTTATGCTCCTCAGCTTCGGTCAAAGCTCTTCCTGGGGATCCTGCAGGTTGATGGTTTATCAGGGACACAAGAACACCTTTAACTCCACTTGGCCAGAGCCCAGGTCCCAGAGATTCCCATCACTTCCTACGTAACTATTGCAGACCATGCAGAGTGGATGCCTCACTTGTAACTGTAAAAGCCACCTCTGCTAGTCCTTCCCACAGTATTTCACTCCCTCATCGCAGAGCTTTGCTTTCTTGAGGAGAAAAAGCACCTGAAATAAGTGTGTTTGGCCTGATGAGGACTAATTTTGGTTAATTACTGTTTATCTCTCGGCTTGCAGCTAAGTGGCAGCCACTGGAGATGCACATCTGCTCGCTCCAGCAGAAGACAGGCCCGTGTTTCTAGAAACCAACAAAGATCATGGGAGAAGAAGGAAGCTGAGGGCTGTTATCAAACGGTAGATGAGCAGTTTTGTTTGATTTCGGCATAGTTTGAAGGTCACTCTGCTCCGGATCAGTTTTGTGGCCAATAGATGGGGCCATTTCCACACCTACTGCCTGCAGGTCCACCAGAGCAAGTTCTCCCAGTGGCAGTAGGAAGGTGGTTTCTGCGTCCGTGGGATGAAACCTTCCTGTGTATGTGATTAGGAAATGCTGTCAGGAGGAAGGTCAGTGCTTGGGCTCTCCTTCTCCCCTGCGCAAAAGACCAGCAGACAGGTAGGAGCAAGTCTTGTGTTGCTTCACTTCTTTCTTATTATAAAAACCTGCCAGTTCTCCCCATAAAGCCTGGAGAAACTACCTGAGGGCAGTGTTGGTTCCTCAGAGGAGGCAAAGCAGAGGACAGCAACAGAGAACGCCACTGAGCTTTTCCCAACACTTTCCACACCCAGCAGGGCCAAGGGCAATGAATACACTCTGTTCCCAAACTTTCCACCTGTAGTGATATGGGACTTGTCTGCACCTTGAGGAAATTAAGGTATTAATAATTTAGTGACTTCTGGCACCTTGAGGAGGTGAGGTGCTCACCAATGAACCATGGGATTCCGAGACTCAGATCTTGGATAGATCAGAATGGCAGAAAACAACAGTTCTCCCACATCTGGAAAAGCAGGAAAAAATAGAGAAACACTAGTTGGAGAAGAGAGGAGCTCCTCTTTTATTCCAGAGACAACACTCATTTTTGATTGACCTCCACATGTGAAAAAAAAATCAGAACTAAGGGCACCCAGAGCAGAAATTTCCTGCAGATTAATTGCCCTCAGACATGTTGCACTGGCCGTGAGGATGAGTAGTGATCTGATTTACTTTGGCTTGCTCACTATCATTCCACGTGTGGATTTAATTGTCTGGACCTTTCATTTATTACTCATGACCTGGGAGGGGGGGGGAGGAGGAAAGCACTCCCCAAACAAAAAAAAAACCCCAAACCCTCCCAATATCAAAGAATAGCCCAACAAGCTTCAGTTGTAACCCAGGACGTGTTTGGGTCACCCAACCATAATCCACCAGCACAGGTGAATTCCAATCCTGTATTTTTACACGGCCAATCCCACTTGTGGTAGTATTTCTATTTCCAGCCTTGTATCCCCTCATAGCATCACTCTTGCTGCTCAGAAATCACAGCAAGACAGAAGAGCCTGGCACTGGTGTCTTTCAGAATGGAAATCTCATCAGGACAAGATGGCCCAAGACATATGTCACTTATACGTACACCATATGCACCTATTAGACCAGGCGTCCTATCAGAGCTTTAAGTCTCTGTCAACATCTGCACACTACAGATTTATGTAAATGTTCAGCTGAGGAAACCTCCCTTCCTAGAGGAGTGAACTGGATATGCTCCTCCAGCCCAGGAAGAGGTAAAGTTTCATGAAAACCTTTCCACCTTCTGGAGATGAGAGTCTTCCTGGCTTCCAAAAATAAGAAGAAACTTATTCCCACTCTTTCTGGAAATTCGTGTTCTTCTCAGGGAAAACATATCCTAACTTTGCACCATCATGAATTCTGTATTATCCTGGTTCTTTTCCATCAGTCCCATGTCCTTTATCTCTCAAGGCTAACCAGTTCAGCCAAAAACCTCCTCCCAGTCCCTAGGCTCCTACTATTGCTGCTGGCCAAGACACTTGTTTGACCTGGAGGTGGGATGCAGAAAGAATGTGGGAACGGAGGAAAGAGAAGACCTATGCTGATAAAAAGGTTAAGAAGGGGATTAAGAGACAAGCTGACCATGATGATCTTTGCGTTTTCCGTCCACATTGCTGTTTGCCTGGCTCCAGCTCACATTTAACAATCAGCATTGTGCTTAACGAGCACAAAATCCCTCAGCAGATAGCCTGAAGGAGACCCATGGCATCCAGCTGATGGACCTCGGTCTACTGAACTTTGCTCAAGCCCGGCCCACACAAATCTCAAGAATGAGACCGTGGTCGTGTAGTGACCTAGTGGTCAGGTGGGCTCATTCTTGAGAGATGATGTAGATGTGCTCTACCATTTATTTGCTGGTGAAACCAGCGTTTTCCATGTGTAAGGCGTCTGAATGTGACAAAACTGCATCTCCTCTTGCCCATAGGAGTACCTTAAAATATTCCAAACTCTAATATCCACCCTGAACTTGCACGAGGAACCACCTTGGGACAGTTGTGTTGTGACTTCTTGTAAATCATAGAATCACAGAATTGTTCTGGTTGGAAAAGACCTTTAAGATCATGGAGTCCAACCATTTACTGAGCACTGTCAGGACACCACTAAACCATGTCCCTCAGCACCACATCTCCATGGCCTTTCAATCTCTCCAGGGATGGGGACTCCAGCCCTGCCCTGGGCAGCCTGGGACAGGCCTGGACAGCCCTGGAGGGGAGAAATTGTTCCTCAGCTCCAACCTCAACCTCCCCTGGGGCAACTTGGGGCCAGTTCCTCTTGTCCTGTCACTTGTTCCTTGGGAGTAAAGCCAATCCCCCTGGCTCCAACTCCTGAATTTCAGGGAGTTGTGGAGAGCCAGAAGGTCTCCCCTGAGCCTCCTTTGCTCGAGGCTGAACAAACCCAGCTCCCTCAGCCGCTCCTCACCACACTCCTGCTCCAGACCCTTCCCCAGCCTTGTTGCCCTTCTCTGGCCACGCTCCAGCCCCTCAATGTCCTTCTGGGAGTGAGGGGCCTAAAACTGACCCCAGGATTTGATGGGCAGTCTCCTCAGTGTGCAGTCCAGAGGGACAATCCCTGCCCTGGTCCTGCAGGGACCACGCAGCAGCATGATGGCACATTTGAGAGGGGATGCTTCATTGGTTAGTCCCTGAACTATGGCCTCATATGTGTGAACGCTGACAATGATTTACAGGCCAGGGGTGGTTTGCGTGCCCACACACGCACCGAAATGCTGAAATGCCCTTGCCTGCTGGCAGCTTTTCACTCCCCTCCATCCCCTGGGGTGCCCTGGCACGGGACAGGCTCTGCCTCTCTGGGCCAGTGCCATCAGCTGCACAAGGAGAAGGGGAAGAGCAAATTGGTTCCTTCTTGCTCCACAGTGAGGTTTAGCAAAAAACCAAAACCGAGGAGAGGAGGGGAAGGCAGAGGGGTGATGGGGAATGGGCTGCAGGAGGAACCTGGGGCGAATCCTGCCCATCACGTGTGAGTGCCTGCGGCAATTTAAAAATGTTGTTCTGGGTTTTGAACTCAGGTTTGCCAGGCCGGCTGCAACGCTGCCCGTGTTTGCCCCGCAACCCGGGGGCTGAGCCAGGACCCTGTGGCAATATCTTGGTGGCTAGATAAAACAAGCTGGAGCAGGCTCTCTGCATCTGAGGGTGAGCAGCACGGCACAAAGCACACCTAGATACCTGCATGGTGTCCCTTCTCCAAATAGGGTGGCTTCCCCAGGTTTGGCTACTGGGAAAATCACATTTTCTCCAGAAATGTACTGGAAGACGAGCACTCAGCAAAAACTTACATACTCTATACATATATACTCCGATCCTTTCCTCCAGGTACTAGTTTCATGAAACAACAAAATGCTTGGACAAATGTTCCCAAGGAAACCACTCAACCTGTGACTGGTGCACATGGTCCAGTGTTGTGATACGACCATTGCAGAGCAACATGAAGAAACAGGCCTGAGGGTCCAGCATCTGTAGAGCAGAACATTTTTCCCTCTATCTTGTCCTTGAAAACCCGGCACTAATTCAAAAAAGCTGGAAGATGAAAGATGGTAAAGGTAATGTGGAGATAAAGAAAACTGGAAATCAGTGATCAGGGGCCCCATAACCTTCCTGGCAGGCAAGGAAGGATGTAAACTCAGAATCACAGTCAGTCTCTTTCGTGGCTCCTTCCAAGATCGAACTCTGCTTCTCATTCCGGGTCAAACCTGAGAGCATCAAGCAGTGATGTGCAAATTATCCTTCCACTTATGGACCTCTGGGCCCCAGAAACCTCCTGGAAAAAGGCTTTTACTGAATCCAGCAAATTTAGGTAACATTTCTTACATTCGAGTCATTTCATGTGGCTTGACAAGGTCCAGGTGTGTAAGTAGGAGATAAGAAGTCACTGCGTGTCTGCAAAGATCGTGTGAGTGATTGTCCGTATGTTTTGTGATCACAGAATCCCAGCATGGTGGGGGTTGGAAGGGACCTCTGGAGATCATCTGGTGCCATCCCCCAGCTCCAGCAGGGTCACCCAGAGCAGGGGTCCCAGCAGTGCAGTGTCCAGACAGCTTTGGAATCTCTCCAGAGAAGGAGACTCCACAACCTCTCTGGGCAGCCTGGGCCAGGCTCCAACACCCTCCCACCAAACAAGTTGCTCCTCATGTTCAGATGAAACCTCCCGGGTTCCAGTTGGTGCCCGGTGCCCCTCGTCCTGGCGCTGGGCACCACTGAGCAGAGTCTGGCCCCAGACTCTTGCCCTCCGGGGGCCCTTGAGCTCTTGCTCAGCCTTGCTCAGCTCCCCTCTGGGGCTGCTCTTCTCCAGCTGAGCAGCCCCGTGGCTTTTTTTGGCACAGAGATGCTTCAGTCTCCTCAGCATCTTGGTAGCCTCTGCTGGACTCTCTCCGGTAGCTCCCGGTCTGTCTTGAACTGGGGAGCCTGGTAGTAGGAACCTGTGGTTAAACAACTGAATTGTGCCTCCAGATGCAGACACCGAGATTTAGATGCTTTAATGTGCAGTCAGATCCCACTTCTATGGCTCTTTCAAGGTGGAGATTAATCAAAAGGCTTCCTATGGTCAGTAGAGCTTTAAAGGCCATAGTGAATGAGCAGAAAACACCCAAACTGGTGAATAACTGGGGACTGGGACTTGGTGTTTGGTCTCCACCCTCTGCATCATTTTCTTGGCCATGAACTGTGTCACCAGCAGTCTCCTAGGTAGCTAGGAGTGAGCTGCCCTGGGCTGCTGCCAGTCTTGCCTTTGGCCATAGACCTGACAGCCCCAGAGCTCGTGTAAAGCACTTAGGACGTGATAAAATAAAACCATGAGCTACAGGAACATTCAGAAGGGGAACCACCGAGAATCAATGTCAATAGCTTTACCCAAGCTATTTTTACAGCACTCACATCGTAAAGGCATGGAGGTTTAAACTCTGAAGCTTTTGATTTAGCTGACAATTAGTGGGACAAACATCTTGGATCTCTTTGAAAGAAAAACAGAATTATAGAATTGTACAAATGTAGAATATTTGAGGTTGGAAGGGACCTTTAAAGATCCTCTGGTCCAGCCCCCCTGCAGGGAGCAGGGACATCTGCAACTGGAGCAAGTTGCTCAGAGCCCCATCCAACCTCCCCTGGAATGGTTCCAGGGATGGGGCAGTGACCACCTCTTGGGACAATCTGACCAAGGTCTCACCATCCTCAGTGTAAAAAATTTCTTCCATCTCTCCAGTCTGAATCTCTTCTCTTTCAGTTTTGAAACATTATCCCTTGTCCTGTGACAACAGGCCATACTGAAAAGTCTATCACCATCTTTCTGATAGTCCCTATTAAGGACTGGAAGGCCATGAAGTTTCCCTGCTGGGAAACTCTTCTCCAGGCTGCAAAAGCCCAACTCTCCCAGCCTGGCCTCCCAGCAGAGGGTTCCAGCCCTCCCAGCATCGCTGGGGCTCCTCTGGCCCCGCTCCACCAGCTCCCTGTCTCTCCTGGGCTGAGGACTCTGGAGCTGGAGCCAGCCCTGCAGGGGGGGTCTCCCCAGAGCCCTGGGAGCAGAGGGGCAGGATCCCCCCCTGGCCCTGCTGCCCATGCTGCTGGGGATCAGCCCAGGGGGCCAGGGGCTGCTGGGCTGGGAGCACATGGGGCCAGCTCAGCTCCATCTCCTCACCCCCAGCACCCCCAAGTCTTTCTCTGCAGGGCTGCTCTCGGTCCCTTCACCCCCAGGATTTTTGCTGGAGGTTGTAGAGGCTGTGTTGGCATTGGATGGAGAGGAACAGAGCTAAAACAGGGGGGAAAACCAGGCAGATGTGAACTGTGTTTATTCTACACAGGTTATTTTGTGCTGGGGAGATATTTTGTGTGTTACTTTGCTTTTCTTTCTTATTAACTTTGCCTTTTCTCCCTTGAGTAAAATGCTGTTTATTGAATTAAGGTATTTGCCTTGCTGAGCAGGGGAGTTTTAGCTCACCGGGCACTGTTTCATTTTGCTGAACATCCTCAGGTTCCTGTGGGTTGGAGGCCCAGGCTGGTGTTTTCTGAGTGACCCCTTCACACTTGAGCTTGGTCCACGTTGCTGCCAGCCGGGCCTGCAGACGGGTCACACTAATGTTTAACTCCAGCCTGTGTCACTGCATTCGGAGCCTGTTGTTGCCTCCTCTCTAGACGAGTGGTTTATTCCCTCCCTTCCCCAGCAGTGCAAGTAGACACACTGACCCCATCGCCTCTCGGTCTCCCACACACCAAGCAAGTCTATTCCTTCCTTATCTTTTACAGGTCCTCTTTCAAGACCTCTTTTCTTCTTGGTTGCTGTCCTGGGACCCTTCCTAGAGGGGACACATTTTTCCTGGAGAAAGTGGAAAGCCTGAGACAGGTCAAGGCTTGTTTTCGCTAGGAAAGACGTGTAGATTCCTGTGTTGGGATGAAGACAGGGTCCTGAAAGAGGTCAAATTCAGGAGTACAGGGTGAGAGGGCTCTGCCTCATTGTCCCTCAGCAAAAGAAGGTCCATCTCTTTGTTATTGTTTTGCCTACAGTGGGGTTGGCTATTTTGGCCAAGGCAGTGGGATCATCTGGAGTAGCTGGGCTGTGGGCACTGTCCCACAAGCTTCTCCAGGAGCACAGAAACCTCTGCCCAAGGGCGAGTGGAGGAGCTCATGCCTGAAACCAGGGCAAAAAAGGTCGGCACCGGCTCAAGCCATCTGTATTTATCTCAGTCTACTTCCTTGCAGAGAAACTACAGACTGTCCCATTCCCCCTGTTTTTAGAATGCAAGTTAAGCCCACTTTGATACTGGAGGCAGGGACTAACTCCTTCTGCTGATCTCCTTCTCTAACGTGGAGGCCATGACCTCTCCCTATCATCCGGTGCAATGTTCACTGCTTAACGACAAAAAAATCTGGTGAAGCTGCGATGTTGGTGTGCCTCTCCAGATGGGAAGGGGACCTCTACTTCAAAGGTTACCCATCCATGGCCTGGAAGGCTGGAAGTACTTCCCCAGTGACAAGTATCAGCCGGGAAGGAACAAACACTCCAAGTGTTTGTGGACCATTCTCCTGTTCCCTCTTACCACCCTAGACGATGACATGAAGTCAAGGCCCTTGTTCCTAAGTGGACTTGAAGTGTATTGACCATATTGAGTCACAAGCGTTTCAAGGCTTCTGTAGGAAGTCCTGTGTCTGGTTTGTTAGCCTTTGTTGTCTGAGATGTGCCTTTTTTCATCTCTAGTGGCTTTCACGGCGTTGGGTTGCCTGGTTGTGTGGTTTAACCGTTAGGAAAGTCATTGCATCCTCCCCAGGGTGATGGGAATGTATCAAAGGAAGTTTAAAAAAGACATCTCCCCAGCATATTGGTGGTGGGTGTTTCCTCCCATCAACTCATAAACACTTGTCTTGGGAGGGGACAGATCATACTCTGGAAGTGACCATCATAGAGTGAGATTGGATGCTTAGTTTAGACTGCATGGAGAATTAAACTCCTGTCAAATTAGGGGAGCTTGGAGTGAAATCACCATTAACCTCTATCAGCTAAAGTGTGTAACTGTGAGTCATGTAGAGACAAAAATTTTTAGGTCAAACCATAATCCTGTAATTTCATAACCTGAGTATGATAAATCAGAAAATAAGACCAAATGATTCGTGCCTTGACAGGTCAAAGCATAATCCTGTAGTTTCATAACCTGTATATGATAAATCAGAAAATTAGACGCAATGACTTCTGCCTTGACCCTGACAAGCTCTGACTTCTCTCCTCCATGACTCCAGGTGCTTCCAGGACTCAAAGTAGTGGTGTATTCCCTGTTTAGACATATCCAAGCAAGAAACAACTCCAAAATGTCAGCAGTGAGTAGGATTTGGCCGCTCAAGGTCCACAACATCTCTGCTGGATCTATTCAGACAGCACAGGGCTCAGGGTTAGGATATGCAAATTCAGGATCTAGAAGGCTGGAGTTTGATGATATTCCAGCAACCAGAATAAGAAATACTCCTGAGACTCTGAACTCCTGAATGGTGACGATCCTCAATCTAACTTGTCGCTTGGGAGAGTTTGAGGTGAGTTTTGCTCGTCAGCTTGCAGCTGTTTGTGTGATATCTGATAGAGAATTTAACTGTTGGAAAACGGTCTGGGAGTGAAATACTTTGTGTGTATCTCTCTGTGGGTGTGTGTCAGTTCATACACACATTTTTCATGCACACATGGTTGTGTGCCTACATACACCTATGCATCGATGCATCTCTTTGCTCCCGTTGTTGCTGGAGCCTCCTAGCCTGGCATTTCTCCTCTCCCTCATTCTCCCAGCGCCAAACACTTTCCCTGCTCACGACAAGGAAGCCAGCCCGTCACATGAACTGTAGGCAAGGAGCATTATCTGTGTGGGTTTACTCGTTGAACAATGTAAGTCGATGATTAACCGTTAAAGCAACAGAGTTTGCTGACCCATTAACCAAATAGGAAGGCCCTTTGGTTTGCTGAACAATGGGTCCCATACAGAAAGCACCTCGGTTTGTCCGTCTCACCAGTGCCGCTGCTGACAGACCTGCGCGGATATTGCGATGTAATGACTCAGGTCGGGCTCTCAACGTAACCAATCGCGTGCCGGAGGCCGGGGCTCCCCACGTTTTCATCTGCGCTGTGTTGACCTTGGAAAAGAATCGTTGCCTAAATCCGTGCTTTGTGTCAAACCCTGGGAGATTTAATAGCTGCCACTCATTCTCCACCCTCCGCTTCGGCGTGCAATGTGCCTACGCGTCGCAGAAATGTTGTGTCTGAATTCAGGAGCCGCTAAAACACACAAATTTAGTCATCTGGAGGCATTGGCCCAACACCCATCAGTCCTTGCACGAGGTAGAGTTAATCATTCCTTTCTAGCTTATCATTACTAATTAATCCCTGCGTTGCACATCATCCTTGCATTCCCAGTAAACCCATCCCTCTTGTATTTTTGCTCCATCCGTGCTCAGCTCTCAAGTGCTTATTATCTGTCACTCTCCTTGGGGGGTGCTACTGGAAATTCAGGAAGCTGGATTTCCCACTTCTCTAATTTCAAAAGAGAAGGAAAACCGGTGATGTGATGATACAAAGGGGGAACCTCTTCCATCTGGATGTCATCAAAATCATGTTGTGATTTAGCAGTGGACTTGGTAGAGTTAGGTTAATGGTCAGACTCAATGATCTTAAAGGTCTTTTCCAACCTAAATGATTCTATAATTCTATGAAAGACCAGATACAATGATGGGAAGATATCTTTTTTATTTGTTTTTTGTTTTTTTCTTCATGCTGGTACATGGACATAGACTGGGTGGATGTTCTGCAAGCTGTACATTTGGTATGTGGGATATTCCTTGGGGCATCTCAGGGTTCCCAGGAACATTGAAATAAAAAGTTCCCCAAAGGCAGAGTTAAGTCATGGGAAGCTTCTTCCAACTTGGGGCTCATGAGCCAAAATCTGGCAGATTACTCCCATGTTAACAGAGGTAAAAACGCCCAGCTCCTAGACACTCTGTCTGAAGACCAGAGAGATGACGACCTTCAAGACAATGACTTTTCAGTTGCAGCAGTAAGTCACAAGCCCAGCTCCCCAAAGGCAGAGTTAAGTCTGACTCCCTCATGGGAAGCTTCTCCTAACTTGGGGCTTATGAGCCAAAATCTGGCAGTTTACTCACACGTTAACAGAGGTAAAAACACCCAACTCCTAGACACTCTGTCTGAAGACCAGAGAGATGACGACCTTCAAGACAATGACTTTTCAGTTGCAGCAGTAAGTCACAAGCCCAGCTTTAACAGGCGGCTAAACACTGCGAAATAAAACCCTTTTATTCGCAAGAAACATCCCAAAAAGTGAAATAACATGACCGAAATCACCCTTCATCCAAAAATAAAAGCAAAAAGAGAGTTTTCAGCAGCGCTGGAAAATACCCGACACACTTTTGATGGGTGGGCTTGATATTGCGACTACAAAAATATTTTCGCTCAGTTTGTTTCTGGCTGTTTCGCAGCTGACAGGTTGCCAGATCTCTTGGCTGGATCCCTTTTGCTTCGGCATTCAATAAGATGGGTTTGCGAGCTTACCCAGAACGCGGCTTGAAGAGGCGGTGGTGCCTCTGGACGCGGGAAATGACCCCCTTGGTAAATGTCTGAGAAATAGCCCACCGTTTTGAGCCACGGCGACTGTCAACAGTTTCGAAGAAATTGCCCAGAGCCACTTAAAATACGACCAACGTCGTCGTCTTGCTTCGGCATTTCGAACAGGGCGTTAGCGGGACCGAGGAGCAGCGGTTTTTTCCCCTTTTGTTTGAGTAAGTGTGGCTGCTCGCAGGACGGAGGAGCACGGGAGGACAGGTCCCCGGGGAGACTCCTGCCATCCAAGCGCTGGCGGTGAGTGGTTTTGGACAACGCTCTTGGCTTCCCCTCCGCCAACCCGCACGGCCTCAGCGTGGGGGGAAGAGAGAGGTTGATCTCCTGAGGGACGGCCGAACCCAAAAACAAGTGGTGACAGAAATAAGTTCAGGTAGATTGGAAAGACCAAAGGAGTTGGTTGTTTATTTTTTTTTCCAGGCTTTTCAGCAAAAAAAATGAAATCGGAGAACGGCGAATGTCCTTTTGGCTCAGCTCGTAACAGTCCATTTGAGCTCAGTTGCTGGTTTTGTTTCCTTCTGAGGGCATTTCAGTCCTCCCTTTACTGCCTTTCCTTTGCACATAGGGATTTTTTTTTAAAGTCAGCACGCAATTTTCAAACAAAAAGGTCATATTCTGAAATATCCAAGGAAAAACTGTTGGCGTTTTGAGAACATTGAAGGGAAATGTTTCATTTTTTCCCCAGAAATTTTCTCCGGTCTTTTCTCCAGCCCACAGAATTTCAGCGAGAATTTATTAATATCTTGTATCTCTTCCAAATCCCTATTTCCAAAAGATTCACTATTCATAAAAAAAAATTAATAGAGAAAAGACACTACCCAGATCTGCTTTTCATCCGCTATTATCATGATTTTTTTGTTCTTTGCCATGTTAAAAATTGATCTGATATCCTTTGTCCCTTGTCAGTGAAGCCGATGGAGGGAACTGGATCCAGGACAAGCATCCCCAGCTCCATCCACCAACCCTCTCCCTGCTCCTTCCCTTGGTTTCTGCAATCCCATGTTGATATTCAACACACACCAGCCCATCTCAGCCACATCCAACCCCATGTTGTTGCAACCTACAGGCATAAAAACAGTCCAGGAAAAGCAGATGCTATGACCAGTCATTGACCATCAAGGACAGACTCAACGTGAAACGGTGGCAAGAAACTGGCAATCAATAAGAGGATTTAAAAAAAAAAATAAAATTATCAGAGCAGTAATTATTGAGGGGAACTTCAAAACAATCCATGGTGGATGGTAACATCCACAGACAACTGGGATGGCTAGAAACAGTCACAAAGCATCAACTGAAAATTAATTTGCAGGCATCTAAAGAGGTTTCTGGTACTTCTCTCCAAGGGGACAGCAGAGACCACAGTCAAAGACTGAGGTGCTGGGGTCTGAACCCTGAGCCCTGAAGTGAACTTGACACCTGGATGAATTTCACAAGCAGGTCAAAGGGGCTAAGGCTGCCCAGGTGCCTCCTACTGTCATCAAGGGCAAGACTGGCTTGGCCTCTGTGTTTGCCACCAAGAAGAACTTTTAGCTCCACTGCTGACTGCCACCCAGTAGGCGTTGAGTGGTGGGGACACATCCCTACCAGACCTTGATATGAGGGATGGCCCCCTCTGTTGTAAGAGGGCCAGCCAGGAGGGGAGGCCAGGCCAAGCACACCCTGAAATGCTGAGAATTAAAGTAGAAATGTGAAACAGCTGCCAGTTAGGTGGGGATTAGAGGGTGGAGATAAAAGGCCAGTAGAGCTCCTTCTTGAGCTGCTGCTGTTGGGGGGGTTGGTGAGAAGGAGTTTTCTGGAGTCAATAAAAGCGTGAAGGACAATGAGAGCAATGGATTGGGTAATGTATCTTTCTGGTATTTGGTTGGTTTGTGCCTGGCTCTGTTGGGATACAGGGCATGGTTGATGTCTCCTTATATTGTGTTTGTGGCTCAGTTTGCCTTTCCTTCTATTGTGTCACCCACGGTGAGTGGGTTTATTGCTTCCTTTGTTTCCCCCATTGTCAGCCAGACTGTATCATTTTTGGGGTCAGTAGAAATAGATAATAAAACCTGTGTAAGTTTCTGTGTGTGTTTTCTGCTGATGGCTGTGTCCTTTTTGCTGGGCCGTGTCATTGTCAATACAGGGACACAGAAACAGGAGCCAGAAACACAACCTCTACTCCCCATTCTCTATTTTTTTTTTCCTTTTGTCTCCTTTCTGTTTTTCCACATGTTATCATATCTCTCCTTTTCCCTTTCAGGGACTGAGCATGTGCTTTGGTGAGCTGGTTTAATATATATTCAAGGTCAAAACCCCTTGACTTGGGCACATCCCTGGTCATTGCCATCAGTTCCTAAGATACAGAGGTGAGATGGGTGACCTTAAAGATAGAGGGGCAGGTTATTACCCCAGGGCACCTGTCACTCTAAGGATGAGGTAAACAAGAGGTCCTACAGGAGCAGAGCTAATGAGGTCTCCTATAGATCTGCAGACGCATCCCAACATCTACCCTCAGAGTAACCCTTGCATCACCTTCAGCTCCCCCTCTACACAAGTACAACTTCAGTTTCTCAATTTTCCTCCTCTGGTCGCTCCCTTACCCTCTCCAGTGTCTCCACAAAAAGCCCACGAGCAGCAGAGCCAGTAGCTGTTTCAGGGCTGGTGCCATGTTAGCGGCGTTAATCAGCTCAAAGGAGGTGCTGAGCTCACACAAGGGCCTCTCCCTCCACCCTTCAGGATTTCAGATCCCTCTCCTCTCTCTATTTTTCCTAAGGAAGCAAATTGTCATTCAAAACCCTCAAATAATGACCGGTAAATCATTGTGTCGTCCAGTGAGGGCTCAGGCAGAGTGTGAAGAGTCCCTGCTTCCTTGGCACTCTTTCTTCAGACCTAAAAAAAAAATCTTGTGCAGCTCTGTCTGACAAAAGCACACTCATTCCTGGCATGTGTGGTGGTCATAAAGAAAATAAGGACCTTATTTTGCACTGGAACTCATTATGTTAAAAAGAATTTCATTCTGGTCTTGACTATGAAGTCCCCAATTCTCTGTGAAATTGCCAGGAGAAAAGTGATTTCCATGTAAAGGGTCAACGTGTCTGGGTTTGCCCAGAGGGACTTTTTTGGTAGTACTCATGGACTTCAGAAGAAAAACCTTTGCAAGCTCAGGAAAGATAAGCGTGGAAGCAAGAGGCAAAAATCTCCTTTTCTCAGGTAATTTTAAACTAGTTTTGCCAGCTCTTGAGAACATCAGTGAAAAGAGATGTCCTTTGCAGCCAGAGAGAAAGGATTAGACCTTAAGAGGAGAATTTACTGGGCTTTCCAGGAGAGGGAAATATTTTACAATTTCACTTTTTCAATTAGAAAGTGAAAAATTTGGATACGTTTTGTTTCATATCCACGTGCATATAACATCAGCAAGCCCTGAGGCTTGGGGGGACCGCTGATGGTGCTTTCTTGTGGTTCAGGCCTGTTGAAGTCATTTTGGGGAGTCCCACTGAGTCACTTTCCACTCTCCCCATCACCACAAGGCCCCAGTGCCTGTGAAGCCAGCAGCCCTGCCTGTCCCTGGTAGGATTTGCTCACGGCTTCACCTCATCCATAGATGAAGAGCTCTGCAAAAGCATCGTTCTTCATCACCATGAGCACTTTGTAGTCCAGCCCAGAAGATCGGAAAGCCCCCCTAAATGGGAGACATGTCTGCTGCTGGAGCATCTTAAACTGCTTTTGGTTGGACTGATCTAATTTGGATTTATTGGAAGCCTGTGCAGATGCTGGGTTGTCGCTGTCATCACACATCACTGCAGGGACCACAAGCAAATGGAACTCAGCAGCTCCTGTGGGCCAAGGTTTGTACAACGCGCCTTGGGATGCAGGAGTCCTTGCAAAGGGTGCAGGAGGGAAGACCAGCTGAAAGCATCTCCACTTGTGTGCAGGTCTCATAGACCTCTTGGGGAAAGCCTGTGTAGTTGCTTCAAGCTCACTTGATACAAAGAGGTGATGAACTTGGTCCTCCCTTCAGCTTAACATGCAAGCAGTAGCTTCTTAAATTAGGGGAAAAGAGGCGAGTGCTCCTAAAGACCATCCCTTGCTCTTCTCGCACGAGATACTTTCAAAGTATTTTAAGATGGGTCCTGTAACCAATTAAGAGAGAGGATCTCTGATAGAAGTGAGGCTTAGGGAAACCCATGGCTTGTTGAGATTTGGTGTGAAGGGCACTGCTAGGGGTCCTGGCCTGATTCTGCTTCCATCAAATTGCCTCATTTTGGGGTAAACTTGCAGCAGAACAAGTAAAAATTCAATGTGTGTAGCCCAGTGAGCTATGGCTGTGAGTCCAGCGTGGTTCCAGCTGCAGGTGGGTCTCAGAGGACAAAGCTGGTGGCTCCTTCACCTTCTGCATCTGGGGACACACACAGCCTTCCAGTACCTCCATGTCCCTGCACCCAGCTCTGCTCTGGATGGAAAGAGGAGCTCCATGGTGGAGAACTGGCACAACATCATGGCATGAGAGGTTCTCAAACACTTTTTGCCTTCAATAACGCAGAAGTAATTCCCTGCCACTGGCCTCAGTGTCTTTTTTTTTTTTTTTTTCAGTTAGAAAGGTAGGGAGGCACAGGGTAGGAGTGAGGATCGAGGCCATGCTGCTCCTTATTTGCAGCACTAGCCAGAGTCCTGGGGAAGCAGGGATGCTCTCAGCCTGGCTCTCAGCAGCCCAGCTGAAAACAACAGGCCTATTTTGACCACATCTCTACCCCTCAAAACCATCAGCCCTGACCAGAAGCTGCTGGCAGGACGGAGGGAAGGGATGGAGGTACAAGACAACGCCACGCTGCCCATACCTCAGAGCTGTCCCCGGGGTGACTCTAACCGCGTCCAAGCCCGATGGAAAAAAGAAGCGAGAACCTGGCTCCCAGCCTGCGTGTGAGCACTGGAAAGGAGGAAACACCCTGGAAGTCCACGTGACGGCGAAAAAAGGGTAACTGGAAATGAAGGCGGCAGCGGGGACCAGCACGGCGTGATCCCTGAGACGGTGGAATAAACGACGTCCCGTGGGCAGGCGGCGTTCCTGGGTCTTGTCTGTTATTTCAGACTGTATCCGGAGGGCAGATAAATGCCAGGCCCTCTTCTAATTAAGGAAACTGAGGAAGGGAAATGTGAGTGGCTCATCTCGGAGGCGATCTGTCAGGAGGAAACGCAGCTGAAGGCTTCTCAGCTATCCCAGGCACAGCCTCGGATACCCAGCCCAGCCCCAGCCTGGTGAGGTCTCCACCTCTTGCTGCCTTGCTTGAGTTACTCCAGTCTGGGAGCGAGTGCCAAGTATCTGGTGGGGAACCCATGCAGGACAGGCAACGAGGGATGAACGAGATGACCTCACGGGTATTTTCCTTCCCTCTCGCACTCCTATGACTCAATCGCCCCGCTGAGCTGGAGTCACTGCCCTGGAGAGGTTTGGTTCATGGAGCAAGACCTCAGCGAGCTGGTCAAAGTCCTCGCCTCTCCAACAGAAGCTTCTTGGAGGGCAGATGGAGCCTGGCTCTGTGCTGCAGAGAAGAGCACTTGGAGTAAAGCTTTAGGAAGGGAAGGGAAACCCTGAGCAAAAGAGATGCCGGTTTTCCTGAAAAAAGAATTGTAATGGGGATGGTGATGAGGGCTCCTCTGGGATGGGGAAGCCTCTGGAGCGATGCAGGCAGGCTGAGCCCCACTTGAGAGCTGAATCATGGAGAAGGAAAACTTGAGGTCACCCTCCAGATCTCCTGCTGTGGTTTAACACACCCGGGGAGAGCCTGGTGGGGTGGACACAGCAGCTTGTGCTGTCTGAGGATGCCCTGTTGGCTCTGCTCACTGGTTGTCATGGGTCGGTGTCACCCAATGGGGCTGGGAGGCAGAGCTCGCCCTGGCAGCGGGCGCAGGATGCCAGGACCCTTTGCTGGGATCCTCACAGATCGCTCCTGCCACTGCTTCGCGGGCAGGAGGGCGTTACAGAAGCACAACGGTGGGATCAAGGCGAGAGGGAGGATGCAGGTTTTCTGCTGATGCCAAAGTAGAGGCAGGTCCGGTGACAGCCTCTCTGAGGCTCTTCACCCAGCATTTTTTGACCCTAAAGAAGATGAATGATATGGTGCTGGCAGCAGCACCGGTTCCTGGTGTGGTTCTGGCCCTTTGAAATTGTCACCTGAAACGCCAAACTCCTTGGCTGCTTCAGTCTGGCTACGGTGTGTCCCCTCCATCCTGGATATAAACCACCCCGCTGAAAAATGCCCGCTTAAAAAGCCACACTGCCCCAGACACGGCGGCACTGTGCCTGTCTGGCACTGCCCTCTGCTGTTGGTGGCTACAGGGACAACCTGCCAAGGCCACCGCCGCTGAGTAGAAGCAGCTTTTGTGTCACCCAAAGGGCTGCCGAAGGACTTGGAAAAGCAAAAAGCTGCCTCAGGAGGATGCAGCATCGAGGACCAGTGCGTGGTCCCCAGGCATGACAAGCAGCATCGGCAGGCAGCAAAGCCCTGGAGGAGTCAGCACCCACTTGGGCTTCCCCTTTGCCCCGGCTGAAAGCAGAAGTGGTGACTATTTTCGGAGCTGTCTCACTTCGGAAAGAGTCGCGCGCGGCCCAGAGCATCACCCCTGGCTACGGCACCTCGCTGCGGGCAGAGGAAATGAGTAACGGTGAGGGTCTCGCTGCCTTTCCGCGATCCAGCCCAGGTTGCGTGCCCCAGACCTCTGCCTCGGGGCTGCCTGGTGTAACTGGAGTTTCCTTCCACGTGCTGGGCACACCAGCTTCTTGGGGAGGTGAAGGATGACTCTTAAACTGTCTTTTTCAGCAGAGAAACACTCAGACAAATGATATAAATATAACTTTGCTTGTCCTCCCCTCCATCTGGAATCCTTCATTGCCTTTTCTGAAGCTGGAAGAGCTCGCCGAGAAGGACGAGGACACCCAATATGATGCCGGAGCTGGTCCTCCTGTCCCAAACTCTCCTCGGTGAAAGAAAGGCCTCTAGATGGGGCTTTAATGCAATATTGCTGCTGGCCTCTGCCAGGCTGCGAGCACCCGAAAAGCCTGGGGGTTGCTCACCTTCCAGGGCCCACGGAGGCCATGCCCACCACGGGGATGAGAGAATAAGGATGTTCCCAGAGCTTGGTGAATCGCGTGGATTTGAGGAAGCCCTTTGCTGGCTTGGATTTGACACCCTCCCTTCCTCCCTCCAGCCTGTTCAGGGGTGCTGAGGGTTGTGATGAGGAGCTGCAGTGGGGAGCCCCCAAATCCCCAGGCACAGGCACGTGCGTGTGGATGGGCAAAGCTTCGCGCGGTGCTTTTTCCACAAGTGTCTTTGGCAAAAGGTTCGGTCAGGTGGGGATATTTTACACCTTAAAAGTTAAAGCAGTTTCCCCCCTCCCAGCTTGTATTCTGCAAAGAAGCAGAATCCAAACAATTTGGATTTTCCAGCTTGGGAAGGCTGGAAAAGCCTGAGCGTGTGGCCAGAGGCGGGAAGAAATTCATTGAGCTCGCTCCAGGGGCTATTCCAAAGATAAAAGGTTTATCCCCGTTAACCCACCCCCTGTGTGGTTCCTGAATCGATTTGTCTGCAGACCATGGGGGTCAGGAACACAAACAGCCCCACTACGATCATGCAAAAGTCTCGCTGTCTCATCACGCTCCCAATTTGTCACCCACTGGGCACAGCTCTGGGGAGCTGAACACCTTAAGCCCCTGGGGACAGTGGTTTTGGAGATGAGAATCCAGTGCCAAGTACCTGCTTGTCCTCCTGTCTCTGTCCCCGTGGTGACACAGCGGGGGAGTGTCAGCAGCACGACACACACACACGCACGCTCAGGAGGGAAACTTTTTTGTTCTTAGGTGGCAGCAGGTGCAGAAATTACCTTCAGGATGACGAGGNGTCCTCCTGTCTCTGTCCCCGTGGTGACACGGCGGGGGGGTGTCAGCAGCACGACCCACACACACACACGCACGCTCAGGAGGGAAACTTTTTTGTTCTTAGGTGGCAGCAGGTGCAGAAATTACCTTCAGGATGACGAGGGGAGTGACGTGGACTGACCTGGAACAACGCTACCACTGAGCACTGGCCCCACAGGCTGACATTTAGGGCTTTAACCTCTTCCCAACCAGGGTGCTCATCATCCTGTCTATGTGTTGGGGTCTCTCTGCTCCTCTTCACTGCACCGGTGGTCGCTGGGGTGCATCTCTCTTGGACGGGGCTGGGAGTGAGTGCACAGGAGTCCTTTGCACAACTGGATCTGCACGTTTGGTCCATGCGCAGCCACCCAGCCCTTCTACTCCTGGACTTTTAATGGCTGCCTGTTCCTAGAATGTCCGAGTCTTACACACTCAGCCCTTGCACAACAGTCTGGCCTTTTGCACACCCACCCTCAGCCCAGTGGCCCAGCTCTGGCAGATCCAGACCTTGCACACGCAGCCCTTTCACGACTTGCCCAGCCCTTGCTCAGCTTCCCGGCTGTGGCACATCCACCTCTTGCACACCTGGCCCTCTCACGATTGTCTGTCCCGGGAATATCCACCCCCTGCACACCCAGTCCTTGCCTGCCCTGGGACACACAGGCTGGGGACACTCAATCCTGGGACACGCAGGTTGGAGATACTCATCCCCTGCACACACATCCCCGTGACATCCATCCCTTACACACCCATCCTCGGGACACTGAGACCGGGGACACCTAACCCCTGCACACCCATCCCAGGGACACCCAGTTTCAGGATACCTGGCCCTGAGACACACAGGCCGGGGACACCCATCCTCGGGACACCCATCCCCGGGACAACTATTCCCGAGACACCCAAGCCGGGCACATTTAACCCCTGCACACCCATCCCAGGGACATCCAGGTGAGGACACTCATCCCCGGGATACCCAAGCCGGGGACACCCATCCCCGGGGATGGATGTCCTCCGGACGATCATTCTCGGTATACCCATCCCCGGGACACTCATCCCCGGAACACTCATCCCCGGGACATCCATTCCTGGGACAACCACCCCCCGGGACACCCAAGCTGAGGACACCATCCCCGGGACACCCATCCCTGGGACATCCATTCCTGGGACAATCATCCCCGGGGCAACCACCCCCGGGACAACCATCCCCTGGGACACCCAAGCTGAGGACACCATNCGGGCGGCGGGGCCGTAGCGGGCGCGGCGGGGGAACGAGATGAGCAGCGCCGGCGCCGCTGCAAGATGCTGGATGGACACGTCCTGCTGGGATGGCTCTTCTCCTGCGCGCTCCTAGGGCTGCTCGCCTGCGCCCCGCGGCCCTCCGCCGCCTACTTCGGGTAGGTGTCCGGCGCGGACGTGCCCGCACTGCACCGCTTTTCCTTGATTTTTTTTTTTTTTTCCCAAAAACTTTTAGTTAGGTTTCTTTTGCAAAAGGCGCTTTTTTTTTTGCACCTTGCCCGAGGTGAGGATGCTGCCTGCAGCCTCTTTTCCACGGTGGGTTCGGGCATCTCCTGCCCCGGCGGTGACAGCCACCCGTGCCCGCGGCTTTTCCCGGTCCCTGCCGCTCGGAGCTGAGCGATCCTAATCCTCTCGACGTGCCGCTGCCGGGCCCCCCTCCCGGGAGCTACCGAGCCGGGAGCTGCCGGTGCTTTTTCCCGGGAGCCGCGGGGCAGAAACTCCGCGCGTTTACGTTCCGCCCTTTCCCGACGGGCTGGCTCCGCACGGAGGGCGCCCGCAGCGGGGTGAGCGGCTCCAGGTGCGCCTTGTAGCCTCTCCTAGCGTGAGACAGCTCCGAAAAAACCCTCTTTTTCTCCTCAATTTCAGCGCATGCTTCAGCACCGGCTGCTGGCAAGCGGGTGCCGACGTCACTCCCGCGGTGTTAATTTTATATGTATATTTTTAATTTTTTTAAAATTTATTTATTTTTGCTGGGGTACATGTTGCTTTCACCAGCCTCCGGCGATGCAAAGCTTATGGC
>VWZK01015290.1:0-32289 GCA_013396935.1 Baryphthengus martii | reverse complement strand
AGGGGGCGCCAGCGGCCCGGCCCGCGCTCGCGGCGCGCAGGTGGATCCCGCTCCCTCCCATCGCAATCCCCCCCCTTTCCCAACTTCTCTTATCCCGCTTTTTTTGGGTAAAGAGGAGGCTGAGCTGGAGAAGCCAAATTAAACCCGCTCCCCTTTTTCTCTGTAACCCCTTCCCTGCAAACCGCCGCTTTGTTGCGAGGCTTCAACCGGCAACTTTCCATCTGCCCCCCCCCCTTTGCTATTTAGGATCTTCGTGTAGCTCCCTCTTGTCTTTTCTTTTGACTTGTCCCAGAGCAGGGACGATTTTTCGAGGGGAGTGGGATGTGAGTGCCTGAGGAAGAGGTTTCGGTGCAATGTTTACTCCAGAGTGATGGCTCGTGCTTCTTTTTGGGATGGTGCGTTGTGGCCGCTGGTAGGAGCCACCGGACTGGCCCTGGAGAATGTTTTAGCAGACTTGAGGTTTTTCCTCCCTCCCCCCTCCTTCTTTCCAGTAAAACAAATCCTGGTGTTGAGGCTTGTCCATTGCTTGTGGTCTGGCAAAGTTTTCCAAACAGTGCTACTTACATCTTCTGTTTCCAGCTTGAGAACCGTTTAACTTCCTGCTGCTGGAGCTGCTTTTCGGAGGAAGCAGCCTGTCCTGTGTGTGCAAGTTTTCAGGAAAAGCTCTCTTCTCCCCCAGCAGGGCACAGAGGGCCCTACCGAGCCCGATAGCTCGTGTGTCTGCCGAAGACCACCGGCGCTGCGCAGTTGTGCTGCGCCTCAGGGACTGACAGGAGCTTGGCTGTAACTCCCCCGTTAATCCAGGCGGTGCTGGTGGATGGCTGTCCCTCCTTCCCCTCACTTCTGGGGTTTCTCTTCTGGCCTCGTGTGGTTGGTGTCGATCTGAACTTTAGAGCGAACCCGTGGAGCCGAGGGGATTGTGCCGCTAGGTCTGTCCTGACCGCTTTGGGTTTTCCTGTCTCGGTACAGCTGCTGTTTCTGATTTGAGGCTCCCTCTCTGGCAATAAGGAAGGGAGAGGAGGTGCTGCCAGATGTGCACCCAGCCAGCTGTGCGCTCCAAGGGCTGCGGTGCAGTTTGCTTATGCAAAGCATCCTTGCGCTCTGCTTAGAGCCGCGGCGAAGGAGCAGCATCTGCTGCTGATCTCCTCTTTGCTCTTCCAAGAGGCCTCAAGCAGAGGTTGCACTTGCCGAGGTGCTGTGGACACGGGGGGAATAGTCAGTGGTGAGGTCCAGGCTCCCCACTAACCTCCAGTGACAGGTGATCTAACAAGTGTGTGTGTGGAAGAGCCGAGCCCTCCAGGCTTCTGGGTGTTGCTAAGGAAAGGAAATTCTTACCTGGTGAAAGTTGTGTGTTCCTGCAGAGCTCTAGGTGCCTCTGCAAGTGTCCTGTGAAGGGTGCTATCAGCCCTTCTTGCTGTGCCTGGAGGGGTGGCCACAGGTGTGGAGGAACTGCTCCAAGTGAGGTAGCACATCTGTTTGTTCTAAGAGAAATCTTTCCTGAAGATCTGGGTGCATCACTCCTTGCTCGGGAGCCGAGCTGAGATTCTGAAGTAGGCTTAGATAACGCAACACCCTGTCTAGAGAGTGAAAGGAAAATGAGGGACCCCAACCCAAGGCATCGTCAAAGCCACCGTGACACCTTTTGGTGGTCTGCTAGACCCTCTGCTGCGGGTGCTAACAGCCCAGTTGGAGGAGGTGTGGTGGGGAGCAGAGCGCAGCAGAGGGCTGCGTTAAACAGATGTCACGCTGTAGCTGCGGCTTAGCTGCTCCCTTCCACAGTCTGGTGGGGGATAGGGACAGCTGTGCGTGATCCCTTCCCTCCCTCCTTCCCTCCCTCCCCCTTCCCCAGTCCCCAACGTCTTATTTCAGGGAAAGAATTCGATGTCTCCAAATGTGTGGCCTGGCGGGGAATTAGTGCCATGGGGACAGAAATCGGGCATGGTTACAGGATAACGAGACTGTGTCAGCATGTAGTTATGTCTGTGCCTGTCCCCCAGGGGCAGCTCGCGAGCGGGAGGGGATGCCGGGGTGGGAAGGCCACGGCTGGAGGCTGCTGCTTCTTCATCTGGCTCTGGTGTTCTTAGAGGGATGCACAAGCAGCCAGAAATGATAAACGCCCTCTGGAAGTAGAGCTTGGTCCTCTCGCGTGCACCGTTTGCACCAGCGTTGTCTTCTGCCGTCTTGCTCCTCCCTCAAGCTGCCTGGTTAGGGATGTGTGATGCAGGTTAACGGCTGCCTGTCCCTCCCTTCAACCTGGACGGTGTTGTCCCATGTCTAGGGATACTCTGGCAGGCTCAGAGTGCAGCTCCCTGGGTGGTGCTGACCTCTCTTCCCTGAGGGCAGGAGAGAAGTAGCTTCACCTAGAGCTGGGACACAGCAAAAGTAGGACCTGAAGCGATGCTGATGTTTATGAGCAGAGCAGGGGTTTATTAGCTCTGCTTACTGGGAGGCAGCTCAAAGGTTGGCTTCAGGGATGTGCTGATGCTCCAGCTCCTCAGCCTTGTCTCGTAGGAGACTTTGTGATGTTCAAGAGGAGAAAACAGACCTGTAAAAGCTGAGCAAGACCTGATGGCTTGTAGAAGGTTTAGAGTTGCTCGTCAGGTTGCCTGTTGACAACGGGCACGTTTTAGGGTTGGGGTGCGTATGGGAGACTGTTACCAGCTTGAGTTTATACCGGGGGGGAAGCGTCGCCTGGAGAGAAGTGTCAACCGAGGCTGCCTTGTTGAGATGCTCTGGCTGTTCTCGAAGGGAGCCTGTTTTTTTTACATTCAGCCATCGCTACTGCCGCCGAGCTGTCTGAAAACTGATTTGCACCATATTACAAGCGGCTGATGGCAGAGCGGGGGTTGGTTTGGAGCAGCCCCAGTGTGCCGGGATCCCTGAGCAAGCATTGCATTTCACTTCTCTTCCTCCTTTGCTCTGCTTTTCTTGTGCTTTACAAGCTTGGAGTGTGGACACCTTCCCTCCCTCCCTCTCTTTTCCCTCGCAAACGGGGCTGAGGGCGTGATGGAAGTGCCGTAGCGGCATCTGGGAATTGTGTTGTGTTGGATCTCGTGCTACTGGGCTGTGGAAGTGGCAGATGACAAGATTGGCCACGCTGGGGTGACGGGCAGGCTGGTTTAACTTCAGTCCCGCTGTGCCCTGGTGCTAGTGGGAAGGCAAACTGGTTTGTAGGAGCTGCTTGGTCTGTGGATCTGAGCCTGCAACCAGTACAGCTCATTAATCAAACCCCCTCTCTTTCCTTCTGCGTGTTCTAATTGACAGTTTGAGGCAGTTTTGCTGCACATCTTCCCGCAAGAAAAAAAAAGGAAGAAATGCTGTTTTCTGCAGGTTGGGCTTTTCCTCCTGCAGCAGAAGGAGCCGGAGCAGCTCTGCCCCCGCTGCAACCGCTTGTCAAGCCAGTAGTAATGTTACAAGTGGCTCCTGCTTACATAGTGTTTATATTGACAGATTGCAATGTTCTTCATAAATGTAACTGATCCCTACACCGCACGCAGGCAACAGGAACCCTCAAATGCTCGCAGGGGGGGAGAGGGAGGGAGGGGAAGCATAACTTGCCCTAATTTACCAACACACCACTAGTGAGAGCGGGTTCCTTGCTGCACACTTTTTGGTGTAGGAAATGCAATTTATTTTTGTTCCTGTTGATTGGTGTGGAATAGGTTTGGGTGCTGCTCAGGTAGAAACCTTTCAGTTGAGGGTGTGGTGATTTTTTTTTTCCTTTTTAAGCTATGATTTCTCAGGGGAGATCTGCCTGCTGAACTTGAAGGAGTGTTCAGGGGTTGTGACCACCCCGATGGGGTGGGTTCTTCAGGGAGCTGCGAGGCAGTGGGAGTTTGAGCTGTGTGGCATCTACTTGAGTGTCATCTTCGATAAAAACAAGCCCACGGGTGCTGGCAGGTTTTGCTGCCTGTTGTGTATGGTGGTTTTTTTTTTCCCTCCAGCCTTGTGGGATAGGTGAGGTGCTAACATGGCTGTTGCCTATCAAGAATTTCGGTACCTGTCACTTGATGGTGGTGTGGGGCCGCACGCTCGGCCGAAGGCGTGTGAAACTTCTCGGGAAGCCGGTGCGTAGCCAGGCCACAGCATGTTGGCTTTCCGGCCGTGCCAGGCGTCTCTGGCGTGCGTGAGATGGAGCAGCTGGTTCTCAGCACAAACCCCCTCCAAAAAAAAAAAAACCAACCCAACCACAACCAAAAAACCAACAAAACTCCTGGACTCGGCTGGCACGCTGCACAACGCAGCTGGAGCGTAAGGAGGCAGGCAGCTCCTGGGGCTGGGAGGGTGGCTTTGCCATCCCACCCTGTGGGGTTGCGTAAGGAGGCCTAGATGGTGGTGCTGGTTTTTAAGGTGCTGGATTTCTGGTTTTCCTCGGAATAAGAAGGGTGTGCCTGGGTGTGTGTGCTGTTGGGTGTGTGGTTTTTTTTTTCTTGCTGCTTTTGAGCTGGGTAAATTGTCATGTAGGGACTGATCTGTCTGAGTCCTGGCTGGCTTCTCTCCCAAAGTTGGCCTCTCTGGGCCAATTCAAAGCAGTGTTTAACCTCCATTCCTTTGCAAAGGGGAATCCCATGCTCAGAAGAAGTGCTTGCTTTGAGACGCTGGAAGGTGGCACTGGGTTTGATAAAGTGGTGGTGACAAACCCAGGGGCATTTGAACGGTTGGAGAAGACAAGGGGTGATGGTTTTAAACTAAGAGGAGAGATGTAGATCAGAGGGAAGGAAGAATTTTTTTACACTGAGGGTGGTGAGGCTCTGGCTCAGGTTGCCCCGAGAGGTGGTCGCTGCCCCGTCGCTGCCCCATCCCTGGAACCGTTCCAGAGGAGGTTGGATGGGGCTCTGAGCAACCTGCTCTAGTTGCAGATGTCCCTGCTCCCTGCAGGGGGGTTGGACTTGAAGACTTTTAAAGGTCCCTTTCAACCCAAACTAATCTATAATTTGGAAAAATAACTGTGCATGCAGCTAAGGTCTACCAGACCTTCATCTTCAGTCCTGAGGGGCAGGATCTGTCCAAAATCAGGCTGGGAAGTAGCTGAAAGCTCCTTCTACCTGCAGTCTCCTTAAAAGGATGGAGCAAAACTTTATTCAGACAGGGATTGGTGTATTTTAGACTTATGTACTGGCTTGATCATGTTGCCTTAGTTGAAAGCCCCTACCTTGTGCCTCAGTTTCCCTTACTTGGAAAGAAACTGGAGCTATTTTTCTCTGAACTCAACTTAGTGGTGAGTGCAGCCTCTGTGTCCAAAATTTGCTGGTTTGTTTTTTTTTTTTTTCCAGAGGTCACCAGTGCTATGGATGACTCCCTTGGGGGAGAAGATGGCTTGTTAGGAGAATATTGTGCGTATCCTTGGCAAAGCAGGAGGCCTGTGACTGACTTTAGTGTGATTGGTGATGCAGAACCAGAGACCAGGAATCTATAGGACTCTGGTCTCCTGGTGAAAGGCTTGGTCAATGATTAACTTGCTTTCTGGAAGCTGCTAACAACAAGAAAAGGGAGTCCAGCCCCACAACCCCAACACAAAAAAGCTCATGAGTGTTTAATAATTAAAGGCCTTGTGCTTTATCGCAGCGTAATGAGAATTGCCTTAAGGCTTATTCAGGGGCAGGTAATTGAATTAGGTTGTGGGATTGGGGAGGGGGAGGTGGAAGGTCTGGAAGACTGCGTGGAGAAGCTGATGGGATGCTTCGTAGTTTGAATCTTTCTGACTGAACTGGGTTTTGTCAGATTTTGCTGCTTTCTTCATTTTTTTTTTGTCTGCTTAATTCACTGTGCTGGTACACTTGGTGTGGTGGACACCTGGAAATGTTCCTATCCCAGGGATGCTCCATTCCCTTCACCTAAGGAGATGCCACCACCGTTTTTTTCTGTTTTCCTCTTAAATGTTGACATTTTAAGGCTTCTGGAGATTTTTTGATGGAGGAGCCAAGCTGGAAGACGCTGCTGATCTATACTATTCATGGAGGAGTCTGACTAGCCAGAGGAGCTGTTGAACCAGTGAGCATCACTGGTGTTTCCACAGCATGAGGCAGTTTCTGATGCAGAGCTGCACAAGAGTGGTGGGAACTAGAAAGCTCAGCTCAGCATAGCTGAAGATCAGACTTGTCTACCCCACCTCCCTCATGTTCATAGCTGGCTTCTAAGAGGGACTTGGGTTGGAGGTGGGGCTTGAAGCTTTGTTTTGGAGACTCAGGTGCTACATGGGAATGTCTCTGCAGAGGAGATGGTGTTGAACATTGTCTCAAGCTACCAGAGGCTTAAAGACTTCTGCTGTCAGAAGCCTGGTAGAAACCCCCTGCTTTAGTTTCATGGAGCAATGTGGGACCTTCAGGGCTTGGGTTCTCTGGTCGCTGGAGTTCTTGAATACAGGCAGGGCAGCTCATCCTAACATTTGCTGCCTGAAGCATTTGAAGAGATGGCTCAATGCGTTAAAATTGTCTTGACTCAGTGCATGTCAAGGTTTTTTTTATGCCTAACCATGCAGCTGGAGCTACCTCCTGGAGAAAGCACTTTTGATGGGCATGGCACTTGCCTAGTTGATAATAAAAGTCTATTTTAGACATGAACTTCTTTACCCCAAGTTGCCTGGCTGTCCAGGTAGTGACCTGCCAGCTTCCCAGTGCTTCCCTGAGGGGGTATGTTGAAGCAGTCCAAGATGTCTCACATACCTGGCTTTCCAGACTGCAAACATGCTGAGCTTCTGGCTTCCCTCCATCGTGAAGCAGCCTTTCTCAGTGCAGCCAAAAAAAAAAAATCTCTCTAGTGGCTTGTAGAATGTTAATGCAATTGGTTTCTCCATCTGAGCAGCCTTCAAGACCTGTCCTCCTGCTTCTCCTGCAGAATGTGGCTGCAGGGAAACTGGTGCTGGAGCTCCTGGACCAGCACCATGGTCTGGCTGCAGCCAGGGTGTGTTTTCCCGACTTCCTGGATGCAAAACTGAGGAGCCAGCTCAGGTCAAGCTGAGTAGGAGCCAGGGATGATGATGATGATGAGTGGAGAGGGTTAACCCTTTAGAAGCTGGGTTTTTGTTGATGTTTAGTCTTGAGTTTTTCCTTCTCCCCTGTTTTTAACTGTGCTTTTTAAGGCTCCCTCAGGGCACGGCTGTGAGCACTAATGAGTCTTATCTTTTGAGGTACTGTCATAAAATACACTTATGAAGTTTATCAGCTCGGTAAGCTTTACATTTTATTGTAATGCGTGTTTGCACTGTGCTAAGTGGAACAGGGAGTATTTTGACTACATGAATAAACATAGCAGTTATGGGATTTGCTTTAGCTGATAGAAAACTCTATTCTGACTTTTTTTTTTGCTTCCTTAGCCGTTCCAGAGAACTCTTATTTCAAATGGATCAAGCAGCTCCTGCATGTGCTATGTGGTCTTTCAGTCTGCTCGTGACCTTAAATCATTCTTCTCTAAGGTGTGGGGAGTAGTTTGTTAATTCAAGTTGCTGAAGGATTTCTTTTGGGGAGGGGGGGAAGGGGAAATGACAGGTTAAAAAAACTTGAACTCTTCCTTTGGAAAGAGCACAGAGCAAAACAGCTCTTTTATACATCCACTGTAGAACATGCAAACTCAACAGTATCTGACATTAATGCTGAGTCTGTGCTGGCTTGGAAGGTAGCATGGAGCGTGCAGTTCATCTTGATGGGATGTCAGGCTGCGTGGGACTTGGCATGAGTTTTATGAGCAGATTCATTTGGCCCAGCTCATTGAAAATAGCATTAATTGGATAGCCAGATGCTTACGGAGTTTGTGTGTGTGTGTGGAGGGGGGAAACTGGCTTGCTCTTACTTCTGCATTTGCTCTGCACTGGGTAGACAAGTTTCATGATTGTAGCAAAAGTTTCCTTTTGTGGAAAAACGCCTTGGAGTCTTCCAGAGACTGAAGTAGTGTAACTGGCCATTTACTGTGTGTAGTAGGAGGTAGCTTCTTGTGCTATGGAGCAACATGTGATTTCCCCTAGATGTGAATGAAGTACTGAGATGCCCATAGGAATATCTGAGCTTTGCTTAAAGGAAAAAAAACACCAAAAAAACCCAAAAACAAACCAAAAAACAGCCAAAAACCCCAAACCCAAACTAACAACCAAAACCTGTCAAATGGTCCTGTCTGACTAAGGGGATGCTGAGAGGAGGAGTGGGGAGAAGTTTAGTCCAGAGCCTTGGTCTGCTGTTGGGAAACCTCTCAGAAACCAAACTACGCAGTAGTCTCCTGAAGTGAGTAGAATCATAGAATGGTAGTGGTTGGAAGGGACCTGGGGAGGTTGAATCCAACCCTCCTGCCAGAGCAGGATCATCTAGGTCAGATCTCTAGAGAAGGGGACTCCACAACCTCTGTGGGCAGCCTGTTCCAGGAAAGAAGTTTTTCCTCCTGTTCAGGTGGAACTTTCTGGGTTCCAGTTTGTGCCCATTGCCCCCTATCTTGTCACAGGGCACCACTGAAAAGAGACAGGCCCCTTCTACTTGACCCCCACCCTTCAGATATTTGTAAACATGAATAAGATCCTCTGTCTTCTCCAGACTAAACAGTCCCAGGTGACTCAGCCTTAAGTAGGGTCAAGCTACTGTTGCTTTCAAGGCCAAGCCCTTTTGGAAGAAGTCTACTGAAGAGCAAAAGAATTACTTTTCACTGCCTTTTAGATTATTATTTTAATATTTAGGGTGTAGCAAAATTAAGCTTGAGATACACAAGAGTGTGTCTTGAATCTGACCCCTGAGTGATGCCTTAATGTGTAAAATTAAACCATAGAATACCGGGTTGGAAAGGACCTCCAGGATCATCTGGCCCAACCTTTCTTGGGCAAAACATGATCTAGACAAGATGTCCCAGCACCCTGTCCAGCTGAATCTTAAGTGTCCAGTGTTTGGACTCCACCACTTCCCTGGGGAGATTATTCCAGTGACTGATTGTCCTTGCTGTGAAAATATTTCCTCTTGTGCCCAATCAGAATCTCTCCAGGAGTAACTTGTACCCCTTACCCCTCACCTTTTCCATGTGACTCCTTGTAAAAAGGGAGTCTCCATCTCTGTAGCCACCCTTTAAATATTGGAAAGTGGTGATAAGGTAGAATTACACGGTGAGAAGATGGATTACTTGGATGCACAGACTGTGGCTTGACACTGGGTTTCTTGCTTCTGTATTTTAAGCGCCTCTTAACTTCTTCCCTAAGGAACTGATCGTGTCTTGGCTCCAAAAGCATCAGCACTACACGATGAGTGCCTCTTGAGGTGGCCTCACCCATGTCTTCAAGAATACCTGCTCTAACTTCTAGTCAGAGCAAGTCCATACCTTTAAATGCCACCTCCACAAAGTGCTTTTATTTATGTTCCCTGCTGTCATCAATCAGCTGTATGTGACAGCTCCTCCAGCTCTGCATGTGGCAGTGCGCTCTATGTGGCTACGGCGTGGGCAGGAGCGCCCTGCTGCTGGCTGACCCCTCCGTAGGCTTGGCTGGAGGAGCTGTTGGTGGGGGAGAGGCTGCCAGGATCACCAGGTGGTCATGTTACAGAGGAGCGCCCATCTGCTGAGCTCTGGCACGCGCAGCCTGGCAAGGTGCTCTCCTGACTTGCTATGGTCTCGGTAGACATTCCCCACCAGACTGGTTGAAAGAAGCTACGGAGAGGGCTTGCTGTGCCCTAGTCCTCCTGATCTGCCTACAGCAAACTGCCGGTGCAGATCTTCCTGATTTGTGGGACGAAGGGACCGAGAGCAGCCCTGTGGAAAAGGACTTGGGGGTGCTGGGGGCGAGGAGCTGGAGTTGAGCTGGCCCCAGGCGCTCCCAGCCCAGCAGCCCCTGGGCCCCTGGGCTGATCCCCAGCAGCGTGGGCAGCAGGGCCGGGGGGGGATCCTGCCCCTCTGCTCCCAGGGCTCTGGGGAGACCCCCCCTGCAGGGCTGGCTCCAGCTCGGGAGTCCTCTGGCTCCACTCCAACAGCTCCCTGTCTCTCCTGGGCTGAGGAGGCCACAGAAGTGATCAGAGAAATGGAACATATGCGAAGAAAGGGTGCAGGTGTTGAGGCTGTCAAGCCTGGAGAAGGCTCCATGGAGACATTATTGCAGCCTTTCAGTACTTCAAGGGACCCTTATAAGAAAGATGGGGACAATCTTTTGAGCAGGGCCTGTTGGGACAGGACAAGGGGTGATGGTTTTAACCTAAAAGAGGGAGGTTTAGACTGGAGCGAGGGAAGAAATTTTTAATGCTGAGGGTGGTGTGACCCTGGCTCAGGTGGCCCAGAGGTTGTCACTGCCCCATCCCTGGAACCATTCCAGGGGAGGTTGGCTGGGGCTCTGAGCAACCTGCTCTAGTTGCAGATGTCCCTGCTCCATGTGGGGGGATTGGACTAGAGGACCTTGAAAGGTCCCTTCCAACCCAAACCATTCTATAATCTTGCTGTGAGAGCCCCTGCTGCGTTGAGTGCATTGGCTGGGCTTCGCTATTATGGTGAGCTCAGACCTTTAAATATCCTCATTGTAATGTCTTCTCTGTGTGCCGATACATTTCTTTTTTAAAGATTGATGATCTCATGCTTGGTATTGCAATGAAACAAAGCCAGGTGGCCCTGGTGGGGGGGCATAACTGCCCTTCTGTTAGAGATTGCAGTTAAACTGTGGGTGAAGCTGCTTCTGCTTGAGGCTGGTGCTGCGTGTTGCGGAGGACTGACCTCTTGTGGGGCTTTCTAACTTCATCCTCTAGGATTGCTCTTAGTGAACACCTTGCTTTCTGAAGTAGCCAAGGTGAAGAGTTCAGTCTTCTGGATGTGGAGAGTGCTCCTTGGCTGTGCCTGAGGCTTGACATGGTTTAGTGATGACCTGGCAGTGCTGGGCAAACAGTTGGCCTTGATGGTCTTAAAGGTCTCTTCCAACCAGAATGATTCTATGGTTATGTGACTGGGGGCGTGTGGATGAGGGCACATCAGGCAAAGCCTTGAAAAATACTTGGGCAAGCAAGGAAAATGTGCTTTCTTGAGCCTAGGAAAATCCCTGTGTGTTTTGATATTTCTCAGCTGCTTTACATCCTGCTGCTCTCTAGCTTCGAGTGCAAGTATCTCAACCCACCCAGGTCTGAGGAGGCCTGGGTATCTCCTGCAGTAGTCTCAGAGGAGACTTCTAGTGTCCCCCCCTCAGGTATGGGAGTATCTGTTCCCCACTGTACCCCATCCTTCTGCGTCTTGCAGTGGCACTGCTTCTAGAGCTCAGCTGCTCCATTGCATAGAACCAGCTTTGGCCTTCCTTAGGTGTGAGCTATGGTGTGAGTGGATGAGCTATGACATGTGCTGTGACATCAGAGTGTCTGGGAGCCAAGTTCAGCTCAGGGTTGGGGTATTCACCTGGGAGCCAGGGTGACTGGTGGACCTGGGAAGCAGCTGAGTGTGCCTGCACTTGAGGATCCAACTTGGGCAATTTCCTTTTGGGTGGGCCCCGTTGATGTTGTCTACAGGAACCTCTCCCAGTGCGAGAAATGACTTCAGTGGAACTTACCCAGCTCGGGGACACCGAGTTCAACTTACTGCTCTGCTGCAAGCCCTGCTTTGCCCAGGGCTGTCCATCTCCTCTGACAAGGAACCTTATCCTGGAGCCCAAACCCCTCTGGGGACAGTTCACCAGAACTGATACTTTATTTAAAAGAACTGACTTGTTTTTTGCTTAATCTTGACAAAATTCTTTCATAGCCCTACTCCTCTTCCAGTGTAAGGTGAGATCTTGAAATACCTGGCAAACTCAGAGCAGAGCTCGCTTTCTGCATCTCTGGGGCCTCTCTGTAATCAAAGGTGTAGGGGGGGGTAGGGATGTTTTCAGCCCCTGCCAAAGATAAATCTGCTGGAAGCCAGCAGGGACCTATTGCCCAGTCTGTGGTTAGCAAGTTGATCTGACAGGGCAGAGGTGAAGCAGCCACTTGAGCTGAATTACAGGGTCTAACCAAAGATCCACCACTTCCTTTGGCTCATTAGCACGGCTCTGTGTCCCTGGTGACTGCTTCTATCTTCTGGCTTGTCCCATCTCGACTCTGGAAATCCAAAGGGGTTAACATGAGTTTGAAGAGAGGACTGAAGCCAAAGAGCTGCTCTTGGGAGAGTGTGAACTGGATTAAACAAGGTTTTGAGCAGTCCCTGTGGCCACAATCTCCATGCTGGTCATTGTAGCTGATGAAAATGTGTTTATAGCCAGGGACTTGTCTCTGCAAGGTGCAGGACAGATGCTGGGCCGAAGAGGTGATATTTGGAGGAGACTGAGACCAGGCATAATTTTGCATTTGTCTCCTGCACTTGCAGGGGGATCAACAGCTGTGCAGAAACACATCTTGCTCGTGCTAGTGGAGATGCCTGAAAACTAAAGGGAATTTGTGTCTGGAGAGCTTGTGTTCCTTGTCTTCCTCAGTGCACTGACTGGGTTCCCTGTAGGCTGTCCCAGCCACTGCCTTGTGGGGAGGTACCAAGGTAAGAGGAGGACAGTCTCCCTCAGCATTGCATCCCTTGAGGCGCTTGCTTGGGCTGCTGCGAAGCTCATGGAAAATCTGAGAGCTGGAGCTGGCACTGGCGAGAGGGAGGTGAGCTTGAAGGCTTGGCCTTTTCTGACTCATTGGAGTTTGGGACTGCACCAGGCTTGATGACCCTGTTTTGTGGTGACACTGGCCAGATTTTTACCATGTCCCCTGGCAGCTGGCAGGCATTGGATGCTCTGCCCTTGCAGACCATGCGGTAGGCAGGGGTGGCACGTGGTGGTGTGGGGGTGGGTGGTGTCCCCATCTGCTCCCCAGAGGCTGACGTGCTCTGCCATGAAGTGTGGTGTGAAGCTGGTGAGCTGCTCTCAGTGCTTCAGTTGCTGTTGGACAGATCGGCACGAGGTCAGAGACAGGGGTACTTGGGCAGCCTTGTCCAAACATGCTCTTGTGTGGGGCTGTTTACTCTGTTCCCAGAGCTCTTTGGAGCTCTTCCCTTTCAAGTGCTTTCAATTGAAGTGGTTCTAGAGCTGCTGTCTGATCTGTCGGGATGTGTTCAGAGGCCAGGAGTAAGTTTTGCCTTGTTGCTCCTATGGGGCTGAAGAGAGCAGAGAAATTGCCAGGCACTTACTTGGCTTTGGACACATTCATTAACCTCAGGATGCTGCAGCTTGTAAACTAGGGCTGGTTTTTATGGGGAACAGGCTGTGACCTGAGTCAGGGACTTGTTGCACATCCCTTGGCTCTTCTCAGGAGCCCCAAGGGCTGTTAGATTAAAAACCAGGTCTGAAAGTGTCTTCCATAGGTGCCTGGTGAAGCAGAGCTCTCTGCTTTGGAGTTACTACTCCTGTTGCAGAAATAAAGAGGATTAAAAGATGTGCGTGTGGGACATGCTGATGACTTCATCAGCTCCCAAATGCTAATAAAGAGGAAAAATCTTAGCTTTGGCTGGTGAGATCTGACTGCAAAACAAGCTGGTGTAGCTGAGGGGTCATTTTAGGGATGTGGGGTGTCACCCGCTATCCTTTTCCAGAGCCTTGCTGGGAGATGCACGGCTGGATTTTCAGGGCGGCAGCTGCTGCCCTCGCATAAAGCACCAGCCCCTCGTTGCTCTTGCTACTTGTCAGCTGCCTGAGCGCCTCCGTTTGTGTATCTAAAACCTGAAGGCTGCAGAAGGAAGAAACCTGACCAGTGCAATGGAAACCTTCAATTCCCCGCGGTCCCAGGAGGAGAAGAGTAGCTTCAGGCTGGAGCCTAGGAACGAGCTTCCTTCGTACGCTGCCTCCCCTCTCCAGGAGAAGCGGCCAGGAAAAATATCAACAGTTCCATTAAAAAGTCTGCTGGGTTTGCTAAAGGAGTGGAATAAACATACCTGTCGGCATAACGGCCCGAACCGCACAGGAAACATTAAGGAGAACGAACACACGCAGGCTCGCTCCCTCTCTTCCACCCCCCTCCGTGTATCTCCCAGATAAAAAACACGGCGCGTCCATGGCAATGCGTAAATCAAACAGCAGCTGGGGGGATTATTCTTAGCTGGAGAAGAACTGGCTTGGATCAGAGGGGCTGGGTGCTTTCCTAGAAAGGCAAAAACCTGCGCCGAGCCTGCTGTGTGTTGCTGCCTGGTTTGGAGGAGACTGGGGAACCCTCAGTTGGGGGCAGGATGGGGTTTGGGGTGGTTGGTAGATCTCTTTGGTTTCTGTTGCCCTTTCCAACCTTCTTTTTCCCTGGGTGTGGTTTTTTTGTGAGGCTGAACCGCTTTTGCGCTAACTAGTTGAGTCCAGTTTTAAACCTGGGGTGGAAACCAGTGGGAAGTGGGAGCTGGCAGAAGAATAGAGTGGGTGTGACAGCACTAGATGGGGGGACAACCACCCGCAGCCATTAGTAGATGGTGGAGCTGGGCCCTTGAGCCCACAATATGTCTCCTGACATCTCTGGAGACCTCCAAACTTGTATGGAATATTTCAGTTGAGGGGGTGTGAGCTTCCAGCATGGCTTGAATAAGGTGCTGCCAGCATTTTTTTTTTTTTGGACCCAGTAACCTGGTCCCTGAGCTGCCCATAAAAAAAGGTTTCCCCCTTGGCCGTACTCAGCATAGATGGTACGTACAGAAAACGCACGTGGAAAATCCCTTTGGTTGCAACCAGATGGCACCTGTCAAGCACAAGTAGACATTTCTATTAGCGTTCTTCTTGGAGCGTCTTGGACCACTCCCAACCTCTGGATAGCAAACCAGCCCTGCTGTGACTGTCCTCCCAGAGCAGCCCCAGAGGTGGATTGATGGGATTATTGCCTGCTAGAGACAGTCCCTGTGCTCCCAGGCCTCATCTGCACAGCCCCCGAGCACAACTAATCCAAACTGACTTTTAAAGTGGATTAATTCAATCACTCTTAACTAACCCTGGTGGAAACGCTCTCCCTTGGGGGGATTAAAGATCCTTAATTCACTTTCACACACTTCATTTTCGATGCAAATCGGGCTAAACTGAATTAAGGGCCCTTCAGAGCCTTGTGTGGAGGCGCTCCTTTGAAAGTGATGTGGATTAGCCACCCTGCTTTGCATTCCTGCGCTCGACCCGTTCCAGTTCGCCTTGCTGAAGTGTCCCCTTACAGATGACGAATATAGGCAGCCTCGCAGAGATAAAACTGCAAACACATTACCCAGGCTAATGTGTGAACCAGCTCCTGTGAAGAGCTCCTGCATCTGCTGATTCAGTGCTTAAACTTGCCCAGCCCGGAGTGTTTGAGAACTGTTTGCTCGCTTGTTGTTTTTACTCTTTTTTTTCTCTTTTCCACATTTTTAACTTTTCAAACCAAGCTCTTTGCTTTTTCACTTAAAAATGCAGGGCAGTGAGTCACACCCCAGGTTTTTGTTGTGTGGTTTTTTTCTCTGCTATCCTTAGCTTGCTGGATGACACAGGAGCACTTCAACAAGCACACTCATCCTCTTCGCTCGGTACTTTTAACTCTCCACTTGAAGATGAGCTGTAGTTGTGAAAGATTGGCCTCTCCTGAAGCTCAAGCTTCCCTGAAGCTGGAGTGAAAATTAGTTGTTCCATGTGATGCCCTGGGCAAACTGGGCAGGAGAATTCATGCTTCGGAGAGAGTTGGGTGGGACAGGGGTTTTCTTCTATGTTTTAAGGGTCAGATGATGTGTGTCTTGGGGAGGAGAATCCTGCCAGCACCAAGTGGAAGGGAAGATCCCTGAGCAAAGGGGAAAAATATATATTTTTTTTCCTGACCCCGAAACATTTTGGCTCTGCTTTCCAAAGGGTAGCACTCACCCCTCTGTAGATGAGGTTCTCCATCCCCTTGCCTGTAATTAAGTGATTTAATACCATCCTGATTTTTTGGGCTTCTTTCAAGAGCCCTGTTTTGCTGCTCTGGGCTTAAATTTAATCCCTGCTGCATGGCTGCCAGAAGACTGGGGAGGGGCTGGCTATTTGGGGAAGCACAGATCTGCCATCTTTCACAGGGTTGGTAGCCAAGGAAAGGAAGAGTTAAACCTGTGGTTGTAATGAGTGTCAGCATTGCTCTTGGTCCTGCTTCTTCAGGCAGCCAGAGCGAAGGTTTATTTTGTTAATAGCTCTGTGTAACTTTTCTCCTCTCCTTACATCTCCCCCTGCTTAGGATGTTTCAGCTCCTCTACTTAGTTTAGGATCACTTGAAAAATTAGGTGAGCAGTTTGGGTGGTCACAGGAGCAGCTGGCAGTGATATCAGCTGTTTTATTTTGGGGGAAGGGGGGCAAACTTTCAGTTTCTTTCCTTTGGGTTTTTCATGGCTCTCATGAAGTCCCCTGCAGGCTGTGGAAGAGGGAATGGGTGTTGCATGAGAGTGAGGTGCTGTGCTGGGGCTATGAGACCACTCTGAGGCGATGCTGCAGCTCTGGAATCTCTCAAAGGACCCCCTGTGCTGCTGTGCAAAGTCTGCATCTTGCTTTTGGTCATGGTGGAGGAGAGGGATGGCCAAAGCTGCTGGTGGTCCCTTTCTAACCAGGTGTTTGGAGATGTTCAGGGCCTGTTAGGGTTTTCTGAGGAGCAGAGGTGGAAAGACACAGAGCAGCCTGTTGTGGCTGGACGATAAATCAGGACTGGGAGGGTCCCAGTTTCAAGTGTTTGAACAATCCCTAGCAGGCGCTTTCCCGCACCGAGCTTTGAAATGCTCAATGAAAGATATCTGTGTGGAGCCTGGCTCCTTTCATCAGCACCTCACTTCCTAGCAATAAAGATTTTCCTCCAAAAGGTGATGGAAATTTCTCTAGCTGAACCATAAACTGATTTCATCTTATTTTCATTACCACTGAGGAACTCCTCCTTCCCTCTCTGTAGCAGCTTGTGCATGGCTGAAGAACAACCCCATGTTAGTCTTCAGTTCCTGGCCTCCTTCAGGCTTAGTCATGAGGTGGGCACAAACAATGACAACATGGATGTTTGTTGATGTAGTTATGCATTAAATCTGGTTTCTCTGGCTACGTTTCCTGGAGCAGTAGTGTAAATTAGCCGCCAGGTTTTGGGAAATTGTTTTTTTTCTTCTTACTCTTGCTCAGAGTACCCTCAAAAAGGAATACTCAGAGTATGCTTTACCAGAATGGGGGGGATGACACCCACAGTCCTATAAATTTATTATTTTCTTAGGTTTTTAATTACCTGAGCCAAGACCTCTGTCTCATTAGCTTTTGGCGACGAGCCCTAAAGAGTTTAGCACCATGAGGTGTTGGCGTTTCCTTCTTTAAGACATGAGATCATTATCTTAAACATCTCTGAAGATTTTTTTTTGAGGGGGCTATTGCTCTGGGCAGTACTGAAAACAGTATGATGACTGAGCACCCATCACCTCCTTGTGTCTAAGCAGCCAACTTGTAACTTCTCCTCTGAGAAAACACCAAGGTCTTGCTGAAAGGTGATGTCACCCAGGTGCAAATTTTTATGGTTGGTTGATGGTTGATGCCATACTTCAACCCCATAATTTTTTATGAAGAGATGTATTAATACATCCTGCCAAGCTGTGCCATCTGCAAAATGTCCTCCTCTCCTAGGGATGCCTGGACAAGCCTGGAGGACCTTTCCAGAATAGCTTTTTGAAGGTGCTTCTGAGGCCATGCTTGCATGGAGTGGGCTTTTCCGTAGAAGACAACAAATAGGGTTGTAGATGCTGGGAGAGAAGGTACTCCAATAGAAAAGAGAGGCCAGCTCCCTGGAGGAATTGCCATCCCTCTGTGCGGCAAGCTGGAGGTGAGCTTTAGCTAATTATTATCCTGCCTCTCTTGGAGGTGCAACCCTTACTCAAAGCTCGTGGCCCAAAGACCTCAGACTTCAGTTGCTGAAGGCAGTTGCTGTTTGAGTTTGCAACCGTCATCTGAAAGAGGGAGGCTAATGAGCTGGTTTTTTTGAAGCAGAAATTGCTCAGATCAAAGAGCAACCCAGAGTGTGGCTTTCCATCCCTTGTGGCTTCCTAGAGCGGTGGCAGGGAGCACTAGGGCTGCGCTTGTAGGTGGTCAGGAGTGCTGGAAACCTAAATGCAAGACTTACATAGGTGCATGAGCTGCATTTTAGACCCAACTGAAACTGGGTTCTGCTTGAGATGTGACTTCTTCCATTGTGCATTACTATGACTATTGGGCAGAATGGTAAAGGACCTGCTGGAGTGGCCCTTAAAATGGGTGTTATGGAATCATTGAATGGTTTGTGTTGGAAAGGACCTTGAAGATCATCTAGATCCAGCCCTCCAGGGATACCTTCCTCTTGACCAGGTTGGTCAAAGCCACATCCAGCCTGTCCTTGAACATGTCCAGAGATGAGGCATCCAACAGCTTCTCTGGGCAATCTGCTCCAGTGTCTCACCACCCTCATAGTGAAGAATTTCTTCCTTATCTAATCTAAACCATAGAATCATAGAATTGTCAGGGTTGGAAGGGACCTTAAAGATCATCTAGTTCCAACCCCTAGTAGATCAGGTTGCTCAGAGCCCCATCCAACCTGACCTTAAAAACTTCCAGGATGGGGCTTTCAGCACCTCTCTGAGCAACCTGTTCCAGGTTACCTCTTTTCACTTTAAAACTCTTACCCTTTGTCCTGTGACTAGAGTTTTCAGCAGGTGGAAGATACCTGGCAACAACTGAACTGAATTTACCCTCCTTTGAACCTTCAGTCTAAGGGATGTTGGTGTCTGGTGTTCGTGAGTTTGTGGGATTTCCTTGCTTTGTTTTCAGGCTGCATATATTGACCCCTTCTTTCTTCTGCTGCAACTTGTCGCAACTTGTCCTTAGGGTTGAAAAGTATCTGTAGAAGATGCCAATTCTTCCATCTAAAATACCAACCAAGCAGTGTCAACATTGGGAGTAAAGGGACAAGTGAGAGAATGGTTTAAGGGTTTTAGAGCTTTTGGTGATTTCAGGTTGGCAAGTACAAACCTCAGAAGTTGAATTCTGGCCATAGTCGAGTGGTGACTAGGAGGAGGACTGGGTGGAAGAGGACTGGATGGAGGAGCTGAACGGAACTAAACCTGGAATAGTATCTGGGCTGCTACAGAGTCCTGTCTCTGTACTTACTGATTTCCAGGATACCCAAAGGAGACTTTGAGTCTAAGCTGTTGTCTGTTTAGATGAGGCCAAAATCTTCTCTGGTACTTAGAAATGTATCTTTAACAGAACGATGGTGTTCTCTTAAAATCACTGAGAACTTTAAAAATCAATTAAAAAAATCCCACAAATGGGGATTTTTATACATCCTGCTTAATGGGTTCAGACTGGAACTGTTTCTTGATCTCCCATTGCCCTGTTTTCAGCAGCCTCTGGACACCCCGTGGGCCGCTGCAGTTCGATGCCAGCGTAATTTGGTAAGGATTTGCCCTTTTTAATGGTTTCTTTCCCACCTCACTCTTTAAAGCTGCTCTAATTCCATAGTGCCCTAATTGTGATATGCAAATTTTAAAAGGAAAATCGCAGCCAATGTATTTTAAGATCCTTATGGGCAAGCAGCCCCCTGCTTAGCGTGGTAAATTTGGACAGCTTTCCTCACTGAGTAAAATAAAAAGCCTTCCAAATCAAGAAAATTATGTAAGCAAATCCGATGAGTGTGCTCTAAAATTAAACTTGCCTCTCAAGCTCTGGGGCCTTCAGTGTGAAACCAATGAAGATTATTTTGGGGGAGGCTGCAAAGCCTTGCCTAGGCAATGTCCAGTGGTGCCCTACAATTCTTCCCCTCTTTGTCCACTTGTGATCGAGTGTGCATGAACATATAACTGTCAGGGACCATCATTGCCCAGGACCAGCTCCTTCTCATCCTAACTAAGCCACAGTAGGTGTTGAGCCCAGAAACTTCACGGAAGCACTGGATAACTCGTCCCTGGCCCTCAGGCAACTCCTGCCATGCAGCATCCTACTCACAAGCATGAGCCTGTAGCACGCTTGTAGCTCAGTGTGGCTTTGCTGTGGTGGGATGAAGTGATGTCTCATCTGTGACCAAAGATGTCTGGGGTGATCTTTGTACCCCTGGAGTTTGCAACCTGTGCTGTGTGTACTCTGCAAATGATAGTTATTCTAGGATGAAGGTGGCACGCTGAGTTAGAAAGGCTTTTACTTGTCATCTTGCCATAAATGCCTGTCCTCACTCTGTGTTGCATTGTTAGGATGTTCTTTTCTTGCTGCTGTGTCTTCATCCTCCCTCCTGATGTATGACCTAAACTCTTCTCTACTTTGCAGTCATGTAAAACATGTTTTCCTGTGGTACGTGACCAAAATTGCTTTGGAGACCTTTGTTCCCGTGCTGCAACCTGTGTTTGGAGAAGGGCAGCATTATCCTTGCGGATTTCATAGAATGGTTCAGGTTGGAAGGGACATTAAAGATCATCTAGTTCCAACCCCCCTCCCATGGGCAAGGACACTTTCCACTAGATCAAGTTACTCAAAGCTCCATCCAACCTGGCTATGAAGACTTTTAGGAAGGGAACATCCACAACATCTCTGGGCAACCTGTTTCAGTGTCTCACCACCCTCAAAGTGAAGAATTCCTTTGTAATATCTAATCTCAATCTACCCTTCTTCAATTTGAAACTTATTCCTTTTCCTATGACTACACTCCCTGATAAAGAGTTTTTCCCTGTCTTTCCTGTGGGCCTCCTTTAACTACTGGAAGGCCATAATAAGGTCTCCCCAGAGCCTTCTCTTCTCTGGACTGAACAACCGTCTCTCTCAGCCTGATAGACTCCTCACAGGGGAGGTGTTCCAGCCCCCTGACCATTTTTATGGCCCTGTTGGACCTGCTCGAGCAGGTCCATGTCTTATTTTAAAATATCTCTGTGGTTTCCCCACAGAGACTCTGGTGCCAGACTCCCTTTCCTTCTCCCAGGGGTGGGAGAAGGACAGACTCTCATTTCTGCACATGATTGCTAGCACAGTATCTCCAGCCATGGTTGTAGTTAATTGACCTCCTTCTAAGCATTTGTGCTCAGACAGCTTCAGGCTGTTGGGAAGCCTGGGTGATCTGAAGGGGTTCAAGGCGCTTCTCCTGGCTGAAGCCAGGTAGGAACACCTGGAAGGTCGTAACAGGGAACACCTCTCAACGTTATGCTCTTAGTTCTTGTTGTGCCTAATAGATCTGTCGACCCAGCCGCGTGAGGTGTTTCCATCTGGGGAAAAATCTCCCCTGATTTTGTCCTACTCCTATTTGCAGAGTGATGACAGGTTTCTAGCAAACACACAGAGCATTTGTTAGCGTTGCTATCCTTTCCCTGGGCCTGAGTCATTCTCTCTCTCTCTTGGCCCTTGGTCTTCCTGAGCCCTTGCAGCCAGGAGACACTGAAATCACAAATGTGCAAAATACAGGAGGGATAAACATCTTAATCTCGTGGATACTTCCCATCTAAATGTTTTCTGAGGCCCTCCTTCAAGGAGGGATTAGCTGGTAACAGCATCTGAAAGGTTGTAACCTCGCTTCGACCTGTGCCGCCGCTGCTCGAGATGCTGAACGCGCGTGAGAGCTCCAGCAACAGGCCTGAGATGCCATCACTGTTCTCTTAGGCTCCTGTGTGTCCTCTCCAGGCTTTGGGCCTTCGTCTTGGAGCTCTGCCTGCCTGTATTAGCCATTGTGATAGCGTTGCCTGGAGCGCCCAAATGTGACATCTATCCACTGGCATTTTGGCACCACTAAGTGTTAAGATTTTTCCAGTGTAGGTTTATATCTGTATTTCTTTTTTTCTCTCAAGTGTGTGCATATTACTGTGATGATTTATTTTCAGGCTGTAACTTTGGTTTTTATCACTTGAAATACTTTTGGAAACTTGGAGGGCTTTTTTTAATTAGTCGCAAGCCCTCTTGAACCTGGAGGAAAATTCCTATGTGAAGAATGCTTTTGATTCTCGAAGAAATTATGTTACAGAGCTCGGGTAGAAAGGTTTCTTCTCATCTTTGTGTTACTTGGGCCTTACTTTCCTCCCTGAAGCTGCCGTTTGCTTTGGTAAAGTTGACATTGCCTCTCGACAGCTCCAGAACAGATCAGAGTTTGTTATTGAAATGTCAGGACTATCAACTAGTCTTGAGTACTTTGTTTTTAAACTCTTTGACACAGGGTGGAAGAAATGAACACAAATAGTGCTTTGGATGACAAGGAATAGCAATAGTTGTGTGCTGGGATGGGTTGTTCTTTGCTGTGAGGGTGACAGAGCACTGGCACAGGCTGCCCAGAGAGGCTGTGGAGTCTCCTTCTTGAGAGACTTTCCAACCCCACCTGGATCTGTTCCTGGGTAGCCTGTCCTGAGTGGTCCTGCTCTGGCAGGGGGGTTGGACTTGATCTCCAGAGGACGCTTCCAACCCCTACCATTCTATGATTCTATAATTCTTGTTCCCTTCCATTCTGAGACCTGCTGGTTAGCCTGTAACAACAACAAAAACGTGGATGTCTCCTGTTTGTTCCTTTGTGATAAAATAAAATGTCTTTCCCTGGTTGTAGTTTCAATATTGCTTATTGCTCCAGCTGCTCGTGCGAGTTATATGCTGTTGGGACAGTTTCAGCCGTTGCTATTTTGGGGCTGGAGAGGTAAACTAGAGGGATTCCTTTCTCCACCGCCACCGAGAAAACAGATGTCGCTCTGGGGATTGTGGTGGGGAGAAAGCTGGCCAAGCGAGCGAGCTCCTGCCACTCTTGTTGCTGCGGTTCAGCCCGCAGAACTGCAAGGATAACTCACGCTCGCAGGGTTTCAAGGAAGCGAGGTGTGAGACTTGTGGGTTAACGTCCCTCGGGGATGCGGGTCAGGGGATGCTGGATGCCTCCGTAACCTCAGGGAAGGCTGGAGGGAGCCGAGGAGGTGGGTGGAAGGCTGGGCAGAAGGCACGAGCGCTCTTGCAGGGATGCGCGACCGAGGCCGGGGGTGGGACGGTTTTCTTGACACGGGGCCAACTGGAAAGTCTCAAGCGCAGACGAAGAGAGGGGATGGGGAATGCGATACCGTCTACTGGGGGAGGACGGAAAAGCGAAGAGGAGGACGTCGCCGAGTTTTGGTCGCAGCGCCCTAGGGTTTCAGCCGCTGCTTCAGCGCCGCTCTTGCGCCGTGATTTGCTCGAAGCGTTGGGAATTCTCGTTCAATTTGTATGAGAAGCCAAAGAGATACCTCACTGTGGTGTATGTATCTGTGTAAGGTTAAAATTCCTTCAGTCTCCTGATTTACTCCCCTTCAGCTTGCATTCCCATCCTTCCTTTCAAATCCACTTTTGCTATGGCAAAGCATAACTTCTGCCGAGTACACGTGGGGTGCAGCTGATGGTTCAAGGTAGATTTTAACTTCTTTTGCTCTGCCTTTTGTCTTCTGCCTGTTATCTAGTATTGAGTTGCCAGCTCTGGTCCTGCTTACACCCTACAGTGAGAAAATCTGCTGGGGAGGCTTATTATTCATATTATTCATAGGCATGTTGTTGCTTTTCTTGGAGCCATAAGTCCATACTCTTGCTCTGGTTTCCATAGATATTTTTTGAAAACATTATTCATGATCTTTTTTTAATTTCACTGTATAACTGAGCACCTTTGACACCTGGAAATTCAGTTGCATCATTCCAATTTTAATTTTATTTTATATTTTAGCCTTTTGTCTCTAATTCTGAACAGCTCTGTGTAGCTGTGCCCGATATCATCCTGGGGATGATGCCGACTCGGTCTCCAGACCCACCGAAAGAGGTGGGATGTAGGAATTGTACAGCAAGCCCACGTGTGTTTTGGAGACAGATGGAAACTCCATTTCAGGCTGGAGCTGCTCTGCTTGTGAGTAGCTCTAATGAGCATCTGTTGATGGAGTAGTCCAGGGAGGGGGGTTCTTTCTATTCTTTATTACTGATCATGTTAGGATATGGAGGGCTAAGCTGAAAAGGAAGCTACAGGTTGGTTTGTGAAGACTTAAAGCAAATCTCTCTTGCTCAAGGAATATACCCAATGTGATTTTAAATTTCTTCAATTTTAAGTACTTCCATGTCAGACAAACTCCATTATGGCATCGCTGCAAATAGACTAATGTTTATATGTGCCACAGGATTTTCCTGATGTGTATATACCCACTCCCCAGGGATAGGCTGGAGTCCCTGGAATTTGCTCGTCCCTTGTAGAGCTGCAAATAGTTTCTGAAGAATGGATGTGAAAACTGAACAAAACTGCTGCAGTGCATCTGTGAGTGAATCCAGAAGTAATTTGACTTAATACCAGCATTTAAAGTACCTGGAGATACCTTTTAATACACAATTAGTGCTGGTGTAAGGCTTTGCAGTTTAATTTGAGGAACTTCAGAGGTGAGCTGTGTGAGAAACCTCAATCACAGTCATAGAATGGTTTGGGTTGGAAGGGACTTTAAAACTCATCTACACTGCTGCGGAATTCCATTTTGTGATGGTGTGTGAGTGTTTTGTTCTCCAAAATCCTTGCCTCTTTCAGTGAATGGGCAATTACTAAATATTCCTTTTTACCATTCTCATTAATGGTGTGGCCCCAAGGCTTCTTTAGAACACTTATCCAGGTTCTGTACTCAATGGAAAACATTTGGTTCCTCCTGGGTGTTTTTGAGATGCTGTCTGAGACATGTTGTTCAGAGAATGCTCTCAAGAGTCCCCTGGCCTACAGCATCCCATTCTGATGCTGAAAGTCAGCTTTCTTTTCAATACTTCTGGGTACTTAGAATGATTATAGGTCATCTCACATTCAGTTGTCACACCAGGGAAACCCAAACACTCAGTACCTGCAAAATGAGGCGTGCTAATGACTTGTGAACAGCTGTAAAAATTCTTTCACTGAATTTACCTTCTGTCATGGCCCTGCTAGAATAAATTTTAATTCTCATGAACAATACTTACAACATGACAGTTTCCTCCTCCCATGGTCCACTACCTCTTTTCCATCTAGTTGTCCTGGGGGAATGAAAACAAGATGGAAATCTGGGAAAGAAAAGCCATCTCATGCAGTGGTTCTTTGCAAAATCTGGCCACACAACTTTTTCAGATACGACTGATTTCCCAATGTGTTGATATTTCCTGGTCCTCGAATTGTAAGTCATTTGTATGTAACGATTTTGTTCTTATCACTTCTTCCACCTCCCAAAAGAGTTCACAAGGAATAATTTGGTTACTAAACTTTCAAATGGCTTCATCTCTTTGACGGGTGGACTCCAAAGCCTTCTGAATTCAAGATTTGTTTAGCGATATAGATCATTAATTCAAATGGAATGTCAGCTAAATGCCTTTGTCAGTCTGGGAAATACTGATCAGTCGTGGACTGGCAGATCCCAGCATGAAGGGCGTTGGAAGGGACCTCTGGAGATCATCTTGTCCAACCCCCCAGCTCCAGCAGGGTCACCCAGAGCAGGAGGCCCAACAGTGCATTGTCCAGGTGCCTTTGGAATCTCTCCAGAGAAGGAGACTCCCCAAGCTCTCTGGGCAGCCTGGGTCAGGCTCCAACACCCTCACTCCAAAGAAGTTTCTCCTCCTGCTCCCAGGGAACTTCCTGGGTTCCAGTTGGTGCCCGGTGCCCCTCGTCCTGGTGCTGGGCACCCCTGAGCAGAGTCTGGCCCTGGCCTCTCGCCCCCCAGGGGCCCTTGAGCTCTTGCTCAGCCTTGCTCAGCTCCCCTCTGGGGCTGCTCTTCTGCAGTTGAACAGCCCCAGGGCTCTCAGCCTCTCCTCGTCAGAGATGCTCTAATACAGATGGATCACGTATTTTCAGACCACACAAACAACTTACGTTGTAAGATGGGATATCAGCCTGGGTCATTCTTATAGAGTTGAGTGCAGGAAATTGGTTTTTGTTCTTCACTGTTGATTTTTTTTTTTTTTTTTAAGCTATGTAGATTAATGGGACATATCTAGTTGGAGCTTCTGGCTTTGCTACAGTTTCTCATAGCCAGCTGGAACCTCATGCCATTCATTCAGCTGTAACTTAATCTTTTTAAAGGAAAAGATTCAAATCCTGCACTGTAGATTTGTTGGAGAGTGGAACTAATGACATTTGGAGCATCTAAGGAGTAAAACCATTAAGACAAGGGGAAATAGGAAGTATTCTCCTTTTTCGTCACGTTCTTTGGGGCTATATGAAGCATTAGATAAGTGGGCCACCATTTACCCCTTCAGTCCTTGGAAATGGCCATTATATGGCATATTGAAAGGGCATTCTCAATGTTATCATGATATTCCATAGGTGAAGACAGGTCATCATATAGCATGTGCCTATAGAGCTCATAGCTTATCTCCATGGTGTGTTGGGGTAAACAATGATTTAAGGGCTGTCTGCTCTGCTTGGTTTTTTGGTTGATAGTGGGTGGTTTAGAAAATGGGAACTTGTACAAGTTGGTTGATGGTGTCTTGGGTGATCTTTGTGTGCAGGGATAACTCTAAGCTTGTGGATACTCTTTCCGTGAGATAGTTTTTCCTCAAGATGTTTTCTAGAGTGTTTTCTTGAGCTTCTAAAGGGAGGAACATTTTAAATCTTAGGATGTCTGCAGGGATGGGCATAGGGATAGCATTGTGTAGCGCTGCATTTCGTGTAGAACTGCATCACCCCACCTGGAGTACTGCCTTCAGCTCTGGGGCCCCAAACATAAGGACAGGGACCTGTTGGAGCAGCCAGAGGAGGCCACACAGGTGATCCGTGGGCTGGAACCTCTCTGCTATGAGGACAGGCTGGGAGAGTTGGGGTGGTTTAGCCTGGAGAAGAGGAGGCTCCAGGGAGACCTTCTTGTGGCTCTTTGATACCTAAAGGAGGGCCACAGGAAAGATGAGGAGGGACATTTTACAAGGGCAGGTAGCAACAGGACAAGGGGTGATGGTTTTAAACTGAAAGAGGGTAGATTTAGGTTAGATGTAAGGAAGAAATTCTTCGCTGTGAGGTTGGTGAGATGCTGGAGCAGGCTGCCCAGAGAAACTATGGATGCTTCATTCCTGGAAGTGTTCAAGACCAGGTTGGCTGGGACTTTGATCAACCTGGTCTTAGTGGGAGGTGTCTCTGTCCATGGCAGGGGATTGGATCTACATGATCTTTTAAGGTCCCTTTCAACCCAAACCTTCTATGTTTTTTTGGGACTTCCTTGTCAGGCACGAGCAACTTGCAAATCGAATGGCTTCCTTGCTTGGTTTCCTACTTCTGAGGTCATATTTTTGAGGCAGCGGTTGTAACTCAAGGCTTTCTCTGAGCTGCTTCTTGGAATTAAGCTGAAACAGTCCCAGCTTCATGGAGCTGGGGAGCGGGTCTCGCCTCAATGAACACGGACACAGCTGTGGCATCCCACAGTGCTGCATCTTTACTTCCAGTCTGAAAGTGAGGCTCTATCCCCCCCTAAAGTAACTAGAAATCTGTCAAAATGCCGTGAAGAACAGCAGCTTTCATGTTCAGGGAGGATTGGGCTGGCGAGGTACAGTGTGACATAATATGTCTTTGCCCTCAGTAATCTTTTACCCCTTCCAACATCCCAGGCACACAAGAGCCGATTCAATTCTTAATCTTGGTGTAACGAAACCACCTCGTGGTTTCTGTGTTTGAGTTGATCTAAATTGGGATGGCAGGAGTTTTTGAATCCAACAGCTTTAGGCTATTTTAGGTGGTGAAAATCTGCCATTGGCACTCTGGGAGGCATTTAGAAGTAACAAGCTAATTATGTAAAATGCCCACTGTCCACTTGTTAAGATCTTCTTAGTTTCATAATCTAATCAGAATTTGCTATGTATAACACTTGGCTTGTTGTCCTCCCCCCTGCCTTTTTAATGCAACTTAGTGGGGTGGGTGGATGATCAATACAGGAAGGAAACGCTCTCCTTAATACTGGTTGGTTGTGTCCCACGTGCCTCCTTAATACAACGCGTCAAGGGTTTTCCTTTTAATGCTTGAGCACAAATGTATTGCTTTGAAGATGGGTGAGATGTGGTTCCATCTACTCAGCAACACTCACAGAATAAAGCTGCAGCTCTCCCTGGGTTGTAGTCTCTTGGTTAATGTGACTCTTTGTTCATGTAGCCGTGATGGTGTGAGGTGGATGGTTGGGCTTGATGATCTTGGAGGTCTTTTCCAACCTTGGTGATTCTGTGATGGAAATTCTGTGTGGTGGCATTAAAAAAAAAATGTATGTGCTGAAGTCAAGTATTCTGAGGGTATTCACCTGAAATATTGACCCAGGGAGGTCTGGCTGAGGTCCTTGCCCGTGTTCTATAGTCCAATCACCTTCAAAAAGACCTGTGTCTGTCTTGATGGTGGTGAATGAATATTGAGAGGTTGATGGTAGATGTTCACATTGTTTGTTCTTTCTCTCTTGCTCTTATGGGACGAATTATGGCGTGGAGAACCGTTTTGGGGTGCTTGGGGGAAATCAAGGAAGGAAAAGCAATGTTGCTCAATGGCTAGCAGGGAGGGAAGGAGGACCATGCAGTGCCCTTGCATCTGGAGCAGAATATAGTAACGTTTGCGATGTTGCATGGCTTCATGGGAACCTGTTCTAGGATACATCAGCAAGAACAGTCTCCTGCACTGGTGATTTATGCTTATTCTAAAGCACTGGAACAGGCTGCCCGGGGCAGTGGTGGAGTCCCCATCCCTGGAGGGATTGAAAAGCCATGTGGATCTGCTCAGGGACATGGTGACCTGGCAGTGCTGGGTTAACGGTTGGACTTGATGATCTTGAAGGTCTCTTCTGGCAAAAATGATCCTCTGATTCTATGGTTTATCTGATGAGTTTGAAACCTTGGCCAGAGCTGATTTGCATAGCTGGAGATCTGACCGTTGAAGTTTCATTAGAGGCTCGTAAAACCTCAGGACTGCAAGACTCCTGCAGAAAGATGTTCATGAGACACCCTTTGTTATGGGGTGAACTTTCTGCAAGAGCCTTTGAGTATCCTCCTGTTGAGTTTTGTAGGAACCAGCATCTATGTCCACAGTTCATTCCTACAAGCTCTGCTGGGGCTCACAACAAGGGTAAACTTCTACCATCCCATCACCATAATGTGTCTCTCATCCATCCTGCTCTCCCCAGTGCCCAGAAAGTTTGTTTTTTCACCTGTTTAGTTTTTAAACCTGCCATGAGGATAATATGACATTAGAGTGGAAAAGCTATCGCTGCTGTGCAGGGGAGGAATTGCAGAGCCGTAAACTGCTCCCAAAATAGATCAGATGAGGTGTCAAACCGCCCAGCCATCTAAATACTCCACGAGCTGACCTCCGTGCGATATATAATAGGGGCTGGGTAAAATGTTTTGAGGGGAGGGGGAGGTGAAAACCCCCTTCTGCCTGAACCTACGTGCTTGTTTCTAGAAGTTGTCGTTTGTCCAGAAGTTGATTAAGAGCCAGTCCCTGCTTCTAGCCACCATCTCCAGGTCCTGAATATAAAAGCTGAGGCTGGAGAAGGAGGAAGCAGTTCATTCTCTGGTTATTTCTCTGTCCCAGTGACCGTGAGGAGTTCTTTGCATTCACTGTCCTTCCCTCAAAGGTTCGATTTCAGACCCCCCAGCTCCTGAGCTCAGAGAATAACGTTAATTTTTTGCCTTAGCTGCTGTGCCACTGGAAGATGTGTGCACACAGGGCTATCTCCAGGCAGCGAGAGAAGCTGCTGCGTTGGCTACGAGGAGTTTCTTCCCTGGCTGCTGAGCTCTGCGGTCTGGGCAAGGGCAGCTCTGTAACTGCAGCATCTGCTGAGAACAGACCGAGCAGTGTTCGGGAGGGACAGCGGGATGGATCCCAACAGACGGGATGAGGAGGAGGGGGGAAGGAACAGGCCAAATCCTGCTCCATGAACAGCTCTGAAATGCATGTCAGGCTTTATCTCCCAAATTTTACAAAAGGGTTGGCTGAGGTGTTAGGGAGACTAAACGGGGCGATCCGTTACGAAGTCAGATGCGCTCCCTGGCAGGGGTGGGTGGGAGAGACTGACACTAACACATGGCTGGCCGCGCTGTCGCTGTGCGAGGCACGCCCACGTCCCGGCGCGCCGAGGGCTGCCGTGGGTGGGAGGCTCGCTGGGGATGCGGCAGGATTGCCGCTGGGACCTGCCCAGGTGGGAGTTGCTGAAAGCGAGCGCGGCAGCGGCGGTTTCGCTGAGGAAAGTGGAGTGCTCTGGGTGTGTGAATCTGTCAGCCTGGTGTGGTAAAGTTCGTGTAGCGTGTGCTCGACGCCACTGGGTTGGTTCTCGCTGTCATCGCAAGGATTGGGATTGCAAGTGACACCAAGTTGGGTGGAAGAGTTGATCTGTGTGAGGGTAGGGAGGCTCTGCAGAGAGATCTAGACAGGCTGGATGGCTGGGCCGAGGACAATCACGTGAACCTCAATAAGGCCAAGTACAGAGTCTTGCACTTCGGCCACAACAACCCCCGGCAGCGCTACAGGCCTGGGGAGGAGTGGCTGGAGAGCTGACAAGCAGAGAGGGACCTGGGAGTATTCATAGATGGCCAGCTGAACATGAGCCAACAGTGTGCCCAGTTGGCCAAGAAGGCCAATGGCATCCTGGGCTGGATCAGGAATAGTGTTGCCAGCAGGAGTAGAGAGGTGATCATTCCTCTGTACTCAGCTTTGGTGAGGCCGCACCTCGAGGACTATGTCCAGTTTGGGGCTCCTCACGACAGGAGGGACATTGAGGTGCTGGAGAGGGTACAGAGGCAGCTACCAAGCTAGGAAAGGATTTGGAGCAGATGTCGTATGAGGAACGACTGAGGGATCTGGGTCTGTTTAGCCTGGAGAAGAGGAGATTGAGGGGAGACCTTCTCACTCTTTACAACTACTGAAGGGAGGTTGTAGTGAGGCGGGGGTTGGTCTGTTCTCCCCGGTGGTGAGTGATAGGACAACGGGAAATGGCCTTAAATTGCATCATGGGAGGTTCAGGTTGGATATTAGGAAAAATTTCTTCGCTGGAAGTGTTGTCAGGCATTGGAACAGCCTGCCCAGGGAGGGGGTTGAGTTGCCATCCCTGGAGGTGTTTAAGAGGTGGGTGGATGTTGCATTGGAGGACATGGTTTAGTGGTGGTGTTAGGGCTAGGGAAAGGTTGGACTTGATGATATTGAAGGTCTCTTCCAGCCAAAAATGTTCTATGATTCTATGATTGGAAAGTGCAGGCTGCTTGAATGCTGCAGCCAAAGCAAGGGCCTGTAGTGCCATCTTATAGGTGCTCATTGCAGTGCTAAGGACGTTACTGCCGTACGAGGTCGAACTGAAGCTTTCTTCAGCCGGGCAGGGCCATCTAGGGAAGTGAAGGAGAAATGGTCCAAGTGATGTGTCTCCTGGCATGTCCTGCTCACTCCTGGCAGTCAGTGGTTTAGAGGCTTCCTGAGCCAGAGCGTGCATTTAAACCTTCATGTTTCATCACCCACCTGGGTGAACCTCCCTTTCCTGAATTTGTGTAATCCCCTTTGGAACTTGTTCATAGTTTTGGTCTTCATGACATCCGGTGGCAATGAGCCTTGCAGTTTAACGATGCGCTGTTTGGGAAAAAGGCTTCATTCTTGGAGTGTCCAGCATTTATTATTAATTTTTTTTAAATGCTGCTCTTGGCCTGAGTCAGCAGGTCTGATCCTTGCGTTGCCCTCAGCAAAATGCTCCTTGTGGAGCCTTTAGTCTTGGGTGGATCTGTGGGACTTCATTAAGCTTCAGGTCAGTAGCCTGAGCTGTAGAAGGCCAGAAGGACTGATGGGAGGTGTTTTTGGGACCTGGGAGTGCCCTTACCCTACAAGTGATGCTTTTGATGCCTTCGCTGTAAACCTGCTGAAATAAAGAGCGAACAGCAACAGCGTAAAAAGCGTAAAAAAAACCCCAAACATACATCCACGGGGGTCTTTAGGCCGCTTTTATTAGATTTCAAATGCTAAATATCCTTTGCTGTGTGTTAGGAAGCTACCGAGAAGGACCATGAACTTGGATTTTCTTTGCTTGCAATTCAAAACCAAAATTATTGCTGCAGGTTTCCAGCACAGATGACTCTCTGGCTTTTAGGAATTTGGGCCTCACAGCAGGAGCAGAGTTTGTGTGTGTCTCAGCTCTTTGTTGCAGGAGAATCACGCCATTGATCCCCTTGCCCATTTCCTTTGGTCTGCTATCTTTAAAATCTGATAGAAATTATTTTGCTGTATTCCTTTGTGTGATCCATTACATCTGTTGTCTTCTCCTGGTCCTCAATCTTAGCAAAAACTATTCAGAAGCAAGGCAGGGTGAGGGATGGTTGTGTGTATTTTCTGCAAGCGTGATCTAGAAACGTCCCTTGTTTTCTATGCCAGGCATGGTGAGCTGTTAGGCCCAGTTTTAGATTAGAATGAACTACTCTAACCCCACATCAGGGATGGAGCTGAGCTGCTTTTTACTGCAGCAGGGATCTGATGTCATGGAGGGAGGCAGGATTTTCAGCAGTGTGAAAAAACAAACAAACAAAAAAAACCACAC
>VWZK01015289.1:248576-266194 GCA_013396935.1 Baryphthengus martii | reverse complement strand
GGCGCTAGGCCGGGCGCGATCGAGCAGGGGCCCGGGGAGTCTCGGCGGGACTTCCTCCGTGTGGGCCGGTGCCGTGAAGTGGGATGGGGTGGGATGGAGTGGGGCGGGGTGAAGTGCGGTGAGGATCTACCCGGTCCACCCCTCCGGGAGGTGGGGACCTGTCCGGTGCAGCCGCGGGAGCTGGGGACCTGCCCGGTCCACCCTTGTGAGGGACCCCCACACAAAGAGCAGCTGTGCGAGCTCTGCACCCTGCTCGGCGGAGAGCACTGGGGGCCGTGCCAGAGGCATCCCTGGGGCTGCCGTGGGCCTGCCCGGAGCTCTGCACCCTGCTCGGCGCAGAGCACTGGGGGCCGTGCCAGAGGCATCCCTGGGGCTGCCGTGGGCCTGCCCGGAGCTCTGCACCCTGCTCGGCGCAGAGCACTGGGGGCCGTGCCAGAGGCATCCCTGGGNGCGGGAGCTGGGGACCTGCCCGGTCCACCCTTGTGAGGGACCCCCACACAAAGAGCAGCTGTGCGAGCTCTGCACCCTGCTCGGCGGAGAGCACTGGGGGCCGTGCCAGAGGCATCCCTGGGGCTGCCGTGGGCCTGCCCGGAGCTCTGCAGCAGTGCATCGGTACTATGAGGGCCGCTTTAGTTTCCGCGGTTTTCCAGCTGCCACTGTGTCTGGCCCGGCCCTCACCGCCGCCTTTGACCTCGGGCGGTACCTACTGGAAGGGCTGTGCCGGGATCCAGACCAGGAAGAACAGGGCGCTGTGCCAGCCTTGTCTTGATGTGTGCTGGGACCTGCTCGAGGCTCTGGACTCGGGGGTTATTGCACGGCCTGCTTGCCCTGAATGTGAAGAAAGCACATCGGTCTTTGACATCAACAGTTGGACCACGTGAACCGTCACATCCAGGGCTTCAAGTGTCCATGTGCCAGAGCGCAGGATGAAAATGTCTTCATATATGAGGTGACCTCCAGCTTCTCAGGGTGGTCCAGTGAAGCTCCCCCAGTTCTATTCCTGCGGACACCTTGCTGGCTTCCTGAGCCGTGTTCACAACCTCTACCAGTATTTCTGTCACCTTGCTGGGCCTCTGCAGAACTGACAGTTCTGTTTTCACGGGAGATCGCAGGTGTCCGGCCCTTGCTGCGCAGTGGAAATCTGAGTAGTTCTTATGTAGCTTTTGTCACAGGTTGTCACGCAACCTGAAGATCGATCAGGATGTCACAAGCTAACAACTTTTATTGCTCGTACAGCCCTTGTTACTTGTCTTTGCTTTCTTTGCAAACTCAACAGCAATGACCAGCCGGATTAAAATGGTGACTCTGGTGCTGGTGCTCTCCTCCACCACGTGCCTCACCTTCCTTGGAACCTAAATGGAACTTTTTTGGATGAGTTGGAGAAGCTTGAATTGCTTTCTCATTTTGCAGGGCCAGCATCTTTCTGGACACAAGCTGTTATTCTTTCACTGTCTTTGGCCATCTGTAATGTTCCACAACAGTTTCTGGGCCCTGTAGTCCTTGACTAAATACAGCTTTTGAGCCTTCTGCCTTCTGAACTGTCTGACTGCTTCAACATGGCATTGAATTGGATCCTGTAGGGTTCATCAGGTTTTTCTTTGCCTTGGTTCACAGAGGTGCTTGTTGCTGTGTACGCCCTAAGAATCAAACAGCTCCTTGCTGTGACTGCAGGATGGGACTTCAAATTGGCAGTGCAGTTCAGCAGGAACAGAAATGTTCCGTGGCTGCAAAAAGGGATGGCAGCTAGTGACAAGATTAAACAGTTTTAAGTGCTTCTATTTGAAAATTTAAGTTCAGAATGACATTGCAGGCATTGATTAATTGATCTTTCTAGAAAGGAGACAGATTTTTATCTCCTGACATGCAGGATACCTCCTTCAATCTGGTTTTCCCTTCCAGGCCTCCCTTTCAGTGTTTCCCCGGGAAGGCCCTCAGAAAAGTGTTCATTCCAGGGTTTGACCACGGGTGGTATCAGTGCATGAGGATTTTCATTTTCAGGACTATTAGCTTATAAAAGACTTTTCATGACTTCTGTAACTAATTTGGTGAGAGTTATTTAACGGTTTTGGACTTGCTGGGTCCTAGAGTAAATGTATAGACATTGTACCTAGGTCTAAGCTGGTGTTGGTCGCAGTTTCAGGCATTTCTTTCTCAGAGCCATATTCTGCTGACTTTAGTTTTTACTAGTGTTCATCTCAGCTACTTGTGCTAGATGTGACCCTCAGCGCGTTCCTTGAAGTTGTCTAAGTCTCCCGTTTGACTCCTTGTAGATGGCTGATGTCCATGGTATCATGTGGCAAGGCGTGTCACAGTTTACCAGAGTTTGGTGCAAGGCACTAGCCGTCTCTGAGCTCCATTTGATTTGTTCTTGTGTTGAGAGAAACAGTGAAAAATTGGTCTTTCTCCATCCTGAGCCTCTCATGACTTTATTACTTTCTCTGACATCGCTCTTGGATCACATCTTTTCCAGACTGAGGAGTCTTTGCTTGCTTAGGTCATACTTAGGTAGAAGACATTGCCTGCTTTTGATCACCTTTGTCTATCTTGTTTCCAGTTCGACTTCCTCCCCCCTCCCTAGAGGAGCGGCATCGGAAATGCATGCAGAGCTCCAGAGAATGGGGCTCTGGGGACTCTGGTGGTGGCCCAAGGCTGTTCTTTTGGGGTCTCTGTTCATTCCTCGTAGACTGTTAATTACAGCTGCCTCTTTCCTCAGTTCTGCTGCAGTGGGTTTTTAGGTTTCTTCCACAGGGTGATCTAGACTGGAACAGCCCATCGACTGGCGCTTGCGAGTGTGTGCCAGAGGAGGGGGTTACCAACAGCTCCCCCTTTCCAGAAGCTCTCCTTGAACCTCCTGTTACAGCTCTTTCAGCAGTTACTGCAGTTCTGCCCGTGCCACGTGCACTCTGTGACTTGCCCTGTGCGAGGACTGTGTTTTCAGTCCCCTTCACCATCCACATCCATCCCATTGCGACCGTCCTGACAAAACAGGGCTTCCCAGTTGGCGAAAGACTGGAAAGAGACTGAGGCTACGGGTGGCTCTGAGGTGAGAGAAGAGCAGCAGTGGTGCTCTCTGCAGTGCCTGATTTCTGGCTGCAGTGTGGGGACTCCAGGCCCGCTGGGCTTTGTGACAGTGCAAGCCCTGTCTTCGTATCCCGAGAGCGTGACTGCCTTGCTGGAAGGGATTGCTGAGGCCGGGTCAGCCAATTCTTCATTTGTTGGGATGCTGGTGGTGAGCTGGTGTCCTCAAGTTCTGTCGTCAGGAGTTGATCTCCATGGAAGTAAATCACTGGCTTTTGTGGGTTCGTGCCGCTAGCTGCTAGTGACACCAATGCAGCAGCGTGTTACGTTCTGGGAATAAGTGTGTTTAAAATGAATTCCACTTGACTGAGATTTTTTTTAAGAGGCAGTTCAATAGGGAACAGAGAAAAGTAAAATTCATCTTGAGTAGCAGGAGCCTCCTGTTGCCCGTGCTACAGTGTGCTCTCAATAGCACTTTCAAAGAACTCAGCCTTTTCTAAACTTCTGTTACATTCTGTAATGTTGACATTGTTGAGCGTGTCTGGTGCAAGCAGGGGCACCTGAGTTTTTGATCTCTTCAAAAGAAAATGATGCTCTTTTTACTGCCAGCATTTCTTCTTCTTCCAGCCTGTACAAGTACAGATGTGTGGGGACTTCAAGAGCTGTACTTACTGTCCATCCAGTTGCAAGATTTCATTTTCGCTTGGGTCAGTGATGGAAAACGAGCCTGAATACCAGCCACCCTTCCTGCCAGTAAATGACCCTTTTATGTAGAATAGTAAATATTTGCAAGATCCTTTCAGTACTGTTTATATTTGAGTGATCTGCTGTATGTCAGATAAGAAGGAGTTAATTCAAATTCGAATGAACTTTGTTCATCTTTATAAAGACAGGCCGTGGCTGAATCACCACAAACCTATCAGCGCATGGAACAAGGAAAAAACCCACTGAATGAATTCCCTAAGTATTTGGTTAAGGTGTTTTACAGCATCTGCAAACATCTGTGTCTGTTTTGCAAAATAAACATTCAGAAACGGTGCTGCGTTCGCAAATGATGCTGTGTCCTCGTTTAGTGTGTACGCTACAAAAATACCTCAGAAATTCAGCTGGGGTTGCAGGTTTGTGAGGCTCGTCAGGGTGGGCCCCCCGCGGACGAACAAAACGTGGATTGTATGGGAAGCATTTCCACTGTGGGTAGTTGACCTCCGTGCTGGTACTTCCCACTGCTACATCAGGAGCTGCATTTACACGTTGTAACTTAGCGCAAGTATTTTATGAGATGAGTAACTGTCTCTTTCTAAAATCTTGGTTCTTGTTGCCTGTGCAGACTTTTTCCAAAGGTGTTGATCTCGTGTTGGTACCACTTCTCTTTTTAAACATGATCTTTGCTTTTTCATTATGAGCTTCTAAAGAAAACGGAATATTTCATGTTTATAGAAATAAGAAAATATTTTTAAAAAAAAAGGCATTCAGAAAAGGTCCACAGTGGATGTAGTAGATAAGAATTCAAAAGGACGTAGAAGAAAAGCCAGATAGCAAGTTACTACAGTGTCACAGATTGAGGAGCCTTCTGATATCTCTCCTCGAAGGTGAATGCTAAAGACAGGGTAACCAGTTGTGGCCAGAACCAGTTCTAAGACAAGCTGGCAAGTTGGGATCTGAAGGGGTTAATTTCCCAGGTAACACTTAAAAGAACAAAAGAAGTGTGACTTAACCAAATGATTGTGTGTAGGGAATATAATAATTCTCTGCAAACCCCTGTATTCCTAGAGATTCAACAGCACGGGCAGAAAGAGAGATTTTTAACTGTCCTGAGTTAAGTAAACCTTCTAACTCCCTGCAGCAGACAGAGAACAGCGCCCTTTTCCTTTCTGAAAGCTATTTTCCATGGATTTAAACACTGACATTCTCTCGCTTCCCCAGGCTGAACAAGTTCAGTGAATCCACCAGACATGTTTTCTGGATATTCTCTGGAGAGACTTAATTCCTTGTCGTAAAATTATTAAGCTCCAGGTTGTTTCCAGTCTGCGTATTTAATTTGGAAGAATGGCTTCTGTGCCCAAAAGCTTGACTATTTTTCCCAACTACCTCCGTTGGTCGAATAAAAGATCCTACCTGCTGTCACAAACCTTTCTCTCATTTAGAGACTTATATCATCAGATCTACAACAGCACTGCGTTTACTGTCCTGTCTTCTTGACACTTCCTGTCGCTCCCAGTTTGTGCCTCGCAGTCTCCAGTTTGTCCCGGCGGGTTCCTGTGGGTTTCTTTACACGCGTCCTACATTTGGAAGCTCAGGACATACTCGTGACTTTGTCAAGCTGCTTTCTTACAATTTTGTGGTAGGATTGTTGAACTTGTCTCCTAATCCTGTTCCTCTACGGATCCCAAGATTTGAGAATTTTGATTTTTCATTAGCGTCCTTTATGATTTTGGACGCTGTGTGAAGGATGGAAGCTGGGCCTTCAGGCTGGATGTGTTTGATACCGAAATATGCCTGTTGTTGATACCGACTTGTAACTTTTTTATGTTTTAGGACCTGCGGATAGAACGGAAAGCTGAGGAGCCTAACATTTTCTTGAAGGCCTGCATGTAGACCCTGATGCTTGAATGAAAGCAGAATGAAAATGCTTCCCGGAGTGGGCGTGTTTGGAACTGGCAGCACCACCTGGGTACTGGTCGCCTTGCTGAGAGCAGAGGGCTTCTCCGTTGAAGCACTTTGGGGGAAGACCGAGGAGGAAGCCAAAGAGCTGGCAGAGGAAATGAACATCTCCTTCTACACCAGTCGAACTGACGATGTCTTGCTGCACCAGGATGTAGATTTGGTTTGCATCAATATTCCTCCACCACTAACTCGGCAAATTGCGGTGAAGGCTCTAGGTACCATTTTATCTTTGGAATCGGACCAAAAATCCGTAGCTGGCTCGTTGGCAGGTTGCAGTCGGAAGCTGTTGCCCCAGCACAGTTCTGATTGCACCAAGGTGCAAACACAGTGCTGAAAGTTTTGTGCTTCATTGGTAGCATCATCTGAGAGAAAGGTTACCAAGAATTTTTTTGGTAAAAATCTTGTTTATTATTGCTTATAGCTTTGTAATTCTTGAACCAAGTGGACTAGAATATCTCACGTCTTGAGACTGAACTTAAGGCGGGAAGATTTTAGTAAAAATGAGCTACTTCACCGATTATGATGATGAGGGGGTAAATGTTTTTATGCTCATTTAAAACAAACAAACCCCAAACAAGTTAAATTGCTCATTAACTTCAAATCTTCCCACGTTCTGCAGTAGGAAATTGAGATTTGCCAAGGGTGGGAGTTGTCTGCTTTTTGTTCTCCCCACAAATAAAACCAAACTTGAAAGTTAAAAGCATTTGGAAAAATGTTTGCAGGCCCTCAGTAGAATCTTGTGAGTTATGACCTAAACTGTCTGTAGATGCTGTTCTCAGCCAGTGCGCTGTGACCCTGACCACCACCTGGACATCTCTTGGAACACCCATGTCTGAAGCAGACTGGTGAGGTCCCGGGTGTAGACTTGCTGCAGGAATCCTTCCACCTGACACAGAAGGGCAAATGATGGGGGAGGAGATGTTCAGGTCAGCAGGAGGATTCCAGGAAGAAGGGCTGGGTGAAGGTGTCTAGGAGAGAAGAAATGACCCCCCCAAACTGACTGGGCAGGGAGGTGACGCTTCCTAAGCCTCCAGCATTTACCTCTGTAGTGTTAATGTCCTCTCAGACAGGATGCTCTGGATTTGAGTTTGTCTGTAGTTCTGTAAATAACAAGCACGGTATTTTTACTGTGTTTACAGGAGATCCCCAGGAGTTAATTTTAGGCTGGGTGATATCTGGAACCGTGTGAGCCAGGGTGCTTTGTTGTCCTTAGCCTCTTCGCTCTGCAGTAATTTGTTCTGGCAATAAACAACTCCCTGCACAAATGTACCACTCAGATCTGCAGGGGGAGGTTTCAGGCTTTTTCTTTCTCTTTTTTTCTTTTGCACATTGTTAGATTTGTTTGTTTACCTTGTTAAAGTACTGTCCTTTGAATTTAAAGTATTCTGATCTTTGAATATTTAAACTGTAAGTTAGAATTTATCTTTTTAAATATGCTAAAAGTTTTTTTTAAACATTTGTTAAGTAGTAAGCGTTTCACTAGTGCTCATGGCTCTCGATGATCAAGTGGGCTAAAAGCAGAGGATTGAGCCTTCTCAGGTGAATTTTTCACTAAAATGGATGAAGATTCTCTTTTTTTTTTGAAGTTTGTGAACCCGTAAGATGGCATTATCCAGAGGGGGGAAGGGGGATAAAAGTGGTGCAGACGTACAGAGGAAGTGTGTGTGCTCCACTACAAGCATGGCTACCTGGAAAGCTGGAAGAGGATGGGAAATGAACGGATCACATAGTAAAGAGCAGTTTATTCTTCGCTTCTCTCTGTCCCAAAATGTTCCGGTCTGCAAACTGATGCAGGCATCTCAGAGCCAGTAAGATGCCGACCTTGTCTTCCAGCTTTCTATGTTTGTTGCAGTGGTATTTATAGATCTGCCGAGTACGTTGTGACATATTTTAGGGGAGGGTTGCGTGGCTCGCTGTGGTTGCACGTTCTGAAGGAACACAGAATCGGTGGTAGGGCCAAAGGTGGCAGTTGCATTTTCGTTGAAAGTTCCAGTTATACAGTGATGTTTATAATTGGGGAATTATTGGCTGTGATTTGCGTACAATCGATCGGTGTTCGCTGGCCGAGAGACTTGCCCTTAGGACAGATCAGATGCGATGTGGTAATCGTGGGCTTGGGTATTTTGTTAGGGTCTGTTTGTTTGTTTTAAAGTGCTTACGCTTTTATTACTTTTTTGTATGCTTTTAAAATAATTTATCTTTTTTAAATTTTATTTTTAGATGTGCTTACATATTTATTTCTGGCAGAGAGGAGAGAGAGACCCAGTTTCTCCAGATGGTGCAATTTGCTTGCTTACTGACAGACACCCATAAAGGAGCCTGGGTACAACTTTGGCATGACAAGGGCAGAGCAGGAACACTGCATTGAGTTCATGAATCAGACAGAACACATCAAAGCCCAGAGGATAATTCAAATTAGAATCAGTATAATCTTACGGTTTATCTCGGCAGCAGGTAAAGCAAGAAGCTATCCTACAATTTGTGCCTCTTTTGATCTCAGAGGAAGGAAATTCATTTCCCCAAATGCCTGTCTCACAATTAAAATGCATCGGCCTTTGCATTAGGTGAGCACAGAGCAGAGTTACGAGCTGGAGTGAAATGTAAACTGTGGGATATTTGTTCAGGGAGGCAGAACATCAGAAGTCCTCGGAGTAAAATTTCTTCAGGATGCTAAAGATAATGCTGCTGCACATCTCGAGCCCAGCCCTCAAACAGATGGTTGGTGGAGTGGCTACAGAGGAACCTTTTGCTTGTCTCTCGTGGTTTATACTGTCTGACTACATCGCTTAAGACACCTTTGCAACATAGATTGTTTGACCCTCTGATTTTGTGGACAAATTACAGCACATACATGTTAATTATGAAGAAAGGAGTCAGAAAGGGCTCTATCACTACTTTGTGCTGTGACAAATCCAGGTTTCCTGTTCTTGAAGCAGGCCGAACAAGCATGTTGTGGGTGCTTATTTGCATATTGTGCTTCCCGACTCTGTAACAGGAGTCACGGAGGCCTTTTCAAACCGTAGGCAAACGAGCTGAAATGAAGGAGTGTGGTGTGGAATGAGCTGTTCATTCACTGGGAAGCTCCCAAAGCGAGTATGTTTGAAACATCTGGTTATTTGGGAACACTCCTCAGACACTCCCAACTTCTTACGGTGGACTAAGGAGCAGTCTGGTGTGCCTCAACAGTGGCCACTTGTACACCTACCCAGGCATCTGACGTCATTCAGGGAAGTAAAGGATGGGGGCTTCTGTTCAATATTTACATGGCATAAATAGATTTACTAGTTTGAGTCAAGATCATCATTTGTGTAGAGAGAGGCAAGGCTTGGGACTTTAGCCATTCACGTTCAGCAGCAGGACTGGGGACAGGGGAGTCAGAAATGGTCCCTGACATAGCGGTTTACTGGTGGGCAGCCAGGGTGTCCCCAGGGAATTTGACCTGACCTGTTGTTCATTAAAGCTTCTGTTGACTTGCATCAATTTAGAGGATTTCTTTGGACAAGACTACTAAAATTGTCATCTTGTCATTTTCTGCCAGGATTTTGCTTGTGTCTATTAGAAATACAAGTTCTGAGCGTTCTCTAGCTGTAGCTGTCCCCTGGCTGAGCTGGGCATGGCAACGTGTCTCGGGCTCACTGGCTCCTGGCCTTCTCCAATGGTTCTTGTCATCGCAGGCAGGAGATGTTGCTGCAGGGTGGGATCTAGCTTCCCCTCGTGTCTGAGAGACCGGTGGAAGTGCTTGTCCTGGTACCTTCTCATCAGGCAGTCGATTAAAAGCTGTTCTGCCCAGGGAATGCAGTCTGCTCCTGGATAAGGAGACGCTTTCAGAGAGGTCCCTACCAACATGTGCGGCCATTTCTGCGATTCTTAGGCAGAAACTGTGGTACGACGTATTCGTAGTGATGGTGAAATACAAAGTGAAAGTCAAATCTCCCCTTCGCTCACCTCTTCCCTGCAGGTTATGTGATGTTTGTTTTCTTTCCCTCTGGCTGTAAAGGCATTAAAATAATTTTATAGCTACAACCTGCACGTTGCGTCTTGGTTTGATGTCGTGTGATGCCATTTGACCATTTATCTTTCATGGTATAAAAATTCTCTCTTTATTTGGAGCGTCTCTCTGGGGGAGTTTGTCAGCTCTGCAGCCGGAGCATCTCGGAAGCAGCTTTGCGTGGTTGTGGCACTTGGCGTTCAGGTCCTACTTTCCAGACCTTTGCCTTTGAAATTGCAGCAGGAAAGCCTGACTCTTAAAACCCCTCCTTCTTGACAACCTTCCAGGGTATCTGAGCATATCTGAGGATGTTTTGCGCCTGTGTGCTATTTTTTTTTTTTTTCCTTTATGCTGCAGGAATAGGAAAGAACGTGATCTGTGAGAAAGCTGCTACCTCTGTGGATGCCTTCAGGATGGTCACAGCTGCCAGGTATTACCCCAAGCTGATGAGCATTGTTGGCAACGTTCTCCGTTTCTTGCCTGCCTTTGTGAAGATGAAGCAGTTGATAGAAGAACACTACGTGGGCAACGTGATGATCTGTGACGTACGAGTTTACGGGGGAAGCCTGCTCAGCCGCAAGTACAACTGGATCTGTGACGAGCTGATGGGAGGAGGTGGCCTGCATACAATGGGAACCTACATCATCGACCTCCTAACGCACCTCATCAACAGGAGAGCTGAGAAGGTCCACGGGTTGCTCAAGACTTTTGTGAAGCAGAACACAGCTATAAGTGGGATCCGTCACGTCACTAGCGATGACTTCTGCTTTTTCCAGATGCTGATGAGCGAGGGTGTCTGTTGCACTGTGACTCTCAACTTTAACATGCCCGGATCGTTCATCCATGAAGTTATGATTGTGGGGTCTGCTGGTCGCCTCATAGCTCGTGGGACGGACTTGTACGGGCAGAAAAACACCGCGCTCCAAGAAGAACTACTGTTTACAGACTCTCTGACTGTCAACAAGGGCCTTTTGGAGAAGGGATTTAAAGACATCCCGCTGCTTTACCTGAAGGGAATGGTGTACATGGTGCAGGCACTGCGGCAGTCTTTTCAAGACCAGGAAGACCGTCGGACATGGGATCACAAACCTGTCTCTATGGCAGCCTCTTTTGAAGATGGTCTGTACATGCAAAGCGTGGTAGAGGCCATCAAGAAATCCAGCAGGTCAGGGGAGTGGGAGGCTGTGGAGGTGATGACCGAGGAACCAGATGCCAACCAAAACCTCTGCGAGGCACTTCAAAGAAATAACTTATGAACATTCCTGCTTTGGAAGATGTGACAATTAACACTTCTGGCTGTAATGTGAAAAAAAAACCAACTCTCCGTTTTTAAGATGTGTAAATTCTTATTTAATAACCTGAGCTCCTTGGGGTTTTTTTTTTAAACGTGTAAAATATGTCATGTTCTGATAGAAATCGTTTAAAGAGTTTTAAATGTTTCCATTTTTTGCAAACGTTTAATTTTTGTCTCGGAGACTGGTAGGAAAACTTGAATTGCCCTTTGTACTTGAAGTAACTGATGAGAAGCACAGGATCTCCGCCGTCGCCTGGGAACGGGACGCAACACCTGCTGCACAGGTCGCTTGTTTTAACGCTTCACGTGAGAACACATAGTGCAAGATCAGGGAGTATCTGCTTTTCAGATGCCTTTTTCCTTCTCTCTTGGAAACTGATTAAGTTTTACTCCTCATTTTGTAAAATTTTATAAAGGAGTTTAGTGATGTAACTGGTCTCTGTAGGACAAAAGGTAGAAGGAACAGACTAAAGTTTGTAACATAAGGATCAGCCTTTTGGCTTTCTGCACATGGCAGATGTCTTTCAAATTCATTCAGAGTGTTATTTTATTTAAATAATGCTGCGAATTCTCTGTTGATGTTGTCTCAGCGGGAAAATCTGCAGGAAGACTGTGACGATTCGTGCTATTCTTCCCTGCCTGTAGATGTCATTCCTTTGACTCCAGAGGCTGCCTGCATCCAGCGGCTTTTTGTCTATAAGCTGCGTGTCCGTCAGTTGCGTTTAGTGTCCGTCAGCGCCGGTGACCGCAGGGCCGTATTCTCTTTTCTATGACTGTTCATAAATGCCTCCCAGGGTCACAGGATTGCCACAGTGTCGGGGGTGATGAAGTTAACAGCATTAACCTGCCAGGGACCTGCGGATGGAAGTAAGGAGGTATGTCCTACCTCTTGTAGCTCTCTTAAAGGGTTAACTGGGTAATTACACTACGCGCATCCTGATAGTTCAGAGAACAGGGATCGTCTTCGCGCCCTCCTGCAGCTTGTGTCCAGTGGAGAGATCTCAGGACAGATGAATGGGAGTTCATTCCGTGTGAGAAATGTTTCTCTCTGAGGCAGGCATGCAGAAGGGATAGTCCAATTTTACTACATTTTTTTTGTGTACTTGAAAGCTTCTTTTTTAAATGTATTTTCCACTAAATTGTATCCCCGTGTATTTATGTTTATTAACATGCACACTGCTGTTTCATAAGCTGGTCCTTCCTGAAAAGCATCTTGTTTTCTAAAGAAATAAAAAGTTGTGTTTGTTGAGGGCATTCTTCGTGCAGCTGTGTGCTCCTGTTTGATTTGATCAAGCCGAAACCATCCCAGTAAATGTGAACAGGAGGCTTGGACCTGGGCTGCAGTACCCGTTGAGACCTTCCCTACTTCTGTGCTCTTTTGCTGCTGGCTGGATGACAGGGGGAGATAGCTCTGTGCTATCCTGTGTAGCTCTGCACTACTCTGGCAAGTGTCATCCAGGGGAAAGTAAGACCCAGCAGAAGATCAATTTCCCACCTCTTTGCTGTTTCCTAGTAGCTGGTTTTAGAGATCTGTTTGCCTGTCTTGGACTTACCATGTCAATTTTTGTGATGAACAGGATCTTTATTTTTCTGCCTGACTCACCATAGAAATTGCTGGCAGACAGCAACTAAACAGCAAAATCCACCCAGTATTGCTGGGAGCGCTTTCTTCACTTGGTGTGTAAGTCAGGTACTTCCCTTTGGGTATCTACTTTTAAGACGTGAGGACTCCGACAGAAACAAGGGTAGGAGCGTGGCTGCTCCTGTTCTCTGTGTGATCTCATCTCTACTCTGAGCCGAGTTAAGAAAGCAAATGGTTGAATTTTATTCCATGTTTCCAGGTGGAGCAGCGAACTGCATCTCTGCAAACGTTCCTTTACAGGCAGAGGAAGGCCTGAGCTCTGCCGTAGCTCTGAGCATCCGATGTCTGTGCACTATGTAAAGCAGGTTGCGATAATGTCTCCTGAGCTTACCTGGAAGTCACTGCCTTTGTTCAGACAGAACAGCTCTGGCTTATTTCATGCCAGTTTTGGATCTGTTTTGAAGCTGTCCCTGAACTGAGAACCTTCCTTTGTGTCTTTGTCAGTATTTTTGTACTGTGAAGAAAATCCTTAAGTACAGCTTCTCCTACAGGAGAAAGAGGAAGCACAAAACATCTCCAGATGATGCCAGCAAAGGAAGGAGTGTGCCCAGATTCCTGGGTGAGCAGGAGACCTAACTGCAGAAGCGTGCAGAGAGGTGAAACAGGCTTCTCATGGGCTGGCTACAGCCTACAGCTGCCCTGCGCAGGAGGGCAGAGTTGGGACAGTGGCCAAAGGAGCCCACCTTTGGGTGAGGCAGATTCCTGTCCTGAAGCCCAGACTCCTCTGTGTGATCCCTGTTCGTCCAGCACCGGTGGAGTGGAATCACCTGCTGGTTAGTGCTGCTTCCAGAAGGGGACCAGGCCATGTTCCGCTGTCAGCCAGACGCTGTGGTGCTCCACAATGTCCCCTCTGGCATCTCCTGCTCCCGGTGATCTCCAGCAGCAAGGCTCAAAGCAGGTTCCTAGCCTCCTGCTTTTCACATGTGAGGAAGGAATGACACCCCTTGCATTCTAAGCCAAGAGACACGCAGGTATATTTTATAACAAAAAAAAATGCTGCTTTTTTTTTCTAGACTAATCAGATTCTCTGCAACCAGGAAAAAAACCAAAACAAACCCACAGCTGTTTGTATGGGCCAGGTGATGGTCACCAGCCCACAGGTAAGGCTGTAGTAGCCAAACAGGAGGCAGACAGCTGCATGGCTACTTATACTGCGAGAAGAGCAGCGGTACCAGGTGAGCTGCGTGTCTCAGCACGCTGTCGATATCAACCTGCGTGGATTTGTCACCCACTCCTGGAGCTGGGGTCTCCGAAGTGCTGCTGGCACAGGTATCTGCAAGAGGAGCGAGTGTATCAACAGCCTAGCCACCTCCTTGGGGACAGGCTGAGTATTTGCACCAGCAGGATGCCATGTCCCAGCAGCATGGGTGGGATGGCCGCTCAGGGTCTGCAGCCTGACCTCCTACTTGGAGCAGGCCTGTCATCAAGTCCCACTCTGGCTGGCTGTGGCACGGTCCTACTAAGTCTTGGAAAACAACTCTGGAACCTGGAGACTCAAGTGAACTGAAGAGTGCTGTCCTAGGGGAAAGGGTCCTGCTCTGTTTGGTTGAGCTGTAGCTCAGCGGCTGCAGCAGTGCTGGAACGAGAAGAGTGATATTACCCCCACCAGGAGGGGGGGAGCAAGAGGCTGTCGAAGTTGCTGTACTGGTATAAGGGTCACTGATGCAGCAGTTGTCCTGCAGAGGTATGAGAAGAGCCTGGTGCTGATGCTCCTTCCCTGCCAGAGCTTCAAGAGAAAACCTAAGGGCAGAGGGGCTGCAAATGGTGACCCAGAGATATTCAAGTGACTTCTCTAAAAGCTAGGGGCACAGCCAGCTCAGAGTCCAGCTGTGGTGGGAGGCAGAGACCGACGGCACCTCAGGACAGGGCTTTGTGCCCTGGCACAGGAGCTGAGTCCAAGCACAGCCCTCGCCGGGTGCCTGGTGCTGGCCGGCTGGCTCAGCTCCCTGGCTGGACTCGTGCACAGCTGGTAGTCACTGACTGTGGCTGATGGCTGGCTCCAGGCTACTCCACTGCCATAGCTGCTGTTTCCCCTTTCCACCGTGGGCCCCACAATTCTTTGGGCTTCTCCCTTTCCACACCTCTCTGGTTTATTTGCTCCTTTAAGCAACTCTCAAAATTACACAAACCGAGCTCTTCAGTTCTCAATGAAATAAGAATCAAAGCAGAATGATGTCCAGCCACAAATCCTGGGTGTTACCGGGATTTGTTTCACCCTCATGCAGCCTGCCTGGGGCAGACTCGGGCCTCAGCAGTGATCCCGGCTGTGTTGCAGCACAACATTGGCTTGTGAAGGAGATGTGGCAACTTACTTTTCCTGCTTACATTTGAAACCGTAGGCTAGCAGCCGGGCTTGCAGCACTGCCACACAGCCAAAATCAGCTAGCTCTGGGAAAAGCTCTTTGATCTTTTCCATCTCCTCCTCATACAGCTCGGTGTGGACAAGGACACCTTGCCCATCCTCGGACCGCTGCAATGGACACGGAACAGCACTGACAGTTGGCGCTCCGATCCTGCCAGTCCCTGCACCTGCTTTCCTCGGGCCTTGGTGTGGATGACCCTGCTCCCAGGGCTTGGACCGTTTACTGGCTAATGTGGCCCCAAGGTCTTGAAGGCGAGCCTGGCTGGCTGGTGAGTGGGAGCCACCTGTGTCACTGACGTGGCTGGCTACTGCAGGTGGGAATGTGGGGCTGGGTGGCCCCACGAGTCCTGCCGGCCTTCCCAGGGCTCTAGTTGCTGCCTTGCCCTCCCATCACCCGTGGTGGCGCAGCTAGGCTCTGTGCAGCAGCTGGGACCCCCTTGAGCATGCTGCCCACCCTTGAGCATGCCTCCAGGGCAGAAAACTGCTCTGCATGGTGCTGGCTGGAAATTATTCACGGCTCTCCAGGGCTGCAGACAGCTGAATGAGGACGTGCTTAGGCTCATGGCCACAGTGCTGCCTCTCCTGGAGGCTCTTCACCAGAGCAGGAGGCTCCAGCACCAGGGCTAACGTGGCAGATACTTGAGGCCACTGGTGGAGGCTGAATGCAGACCAACGTACCTAGGTTTGGCTTGGGTTAGTTTGCTTTGGTTTGGTTCTGTTTGGTTAGATTTGGTTTGGTATGGTGCTCTGCCAGGCTACAGTGAGTCCCCTCTGCAGGATGTGGGCATCGTCTGCCTCTTCCCAGCAAGTCACCCAGGCAGCGTTTCCCCCTCCCTGCCCTGCAACTGGGTGATGGCTTTGAAAGGGCTGAGCTCTTCCCAGCACAAGGCCCCCACGAGCTGCTCCCAAAGCAGCCAGCCCTAGGAGCTCTCCCAGAACACCTGGTGAAAACCTCCCAATACATCAATTACTGGAGCTCCCCACCCCACCCTGCACCACTAGAAGGCCCCAACCACCCTTGTACCTCCTTCAAGCAAGTCATTGGCACCCTGGCCCTGGCTGAAGCCTTGGCATTGTATCCCCTTCCACTGAGGAGACGCTTTGCCTGTTAAATGGACATCCAAAGTCACTGATCGCAACCCTTAGAGGCTGCAGGCACTGATTACCTGCCCTGAGCATCTCACCAGTGGTTCCCACGCAAGCTGGCTTCACTTTCCAACCATGACACCTCCGGAGAAGAATCCCTTTGCCCAGAAGGCAACGTGGGGAGAACTGGCACAGGCCACTGAAAGCCACAAAAGCCAACTGTGAGTGTTTAACGCCATGGTAACAGGATGAGCAGTGTGACTTTGAGCCTGTCCTCCCCACCTCTCCTCTTTGAGCCTTCCCCAGGCTTGGCTCTGGGGATGGGTTAAAGGCTTCAGTTGGACGGCAGATTCCAGAAGACTCTTACTAACTGTCATGGTGGATGCACCTGCAATAGGTCTCCCAGATCTGGACTCCTGTGTGAGAAGGGAGGTGGAGAAATGAGAGAGAGCCCAGAGGATGTTCCCTGGCACTTGGGGTACACAGTGGAACTGGGCCAATGGGGCTGGAGATGCTGCAGCTCTGGGAGGGGTCACCAGGAGGTTAGCAGTCTCCATCTTCAGGGACAGCAGGGCTCTGTGGGCCATGGCTGCTGCCATCTCAATCTGACACTAGTGGCAGCTCTCCTCTGATGGGAAGGAGAGACCCCTGTGGTCCTCTAGCCATGAACACTGCTGTGGGGTCTGTGACGAGCAGCACCAAGTCCCAGACTTCAAACCAGCAGCCTGGAAACGTCAGGGTTTTGTTTGACTTTTGTACCCTGGAGAGTTCAGGAGAGGCTGACTGTGAGTGGAGCAGTGGTCTCTGCCTCCATTGTCCTAGGGTGGGAGAAAGAGGCTCACTTACAAGCACGATGGCGTTTTACAGCCTGGAGAGAGTGATGTGGCAATCAACAGGGTCTTTCATCAAGTGAAGGATGAGCCCAACACCTGTGTCTCCTTCACTTGGCAATAAATGCCCCGAAATTTGTTTAACCACCCAGGTCCAGAGCAATCGAACTGAGGTGTACTGTTCTGAGGGAAAAGTGTGGTTATGGGCAAACACGCCCACGCGTATCGTGGTCTCCTGGTGCAGGAAACCTGGCTTGTATGGTCATTCTGCTGCTCTTGGTTTGACCAAGTCAAGGGAGTTTTCTGTGCTCGCTCAGCAAACAACAGCCTTTCAGCTTCACAGCAAGCACATTCTCAGCCAGAGTTATTCTGGAAAATACATGTTCAGCTGCTTGACTTAGAAAATCACAGAAAGGAGAAATAAATGCAAANGGGTCAGGCCTTCGGCTCCCAGCGGGCGCGCCCAGGCCCGAGGCCGCCGCCTCCTCATCCAGCGTTGGGCCTGTTCCCCCGGCCCCAGCCGGGAGAGCTTCTGTGCGGCCTCCCTCGGTGAGTCCTATCGGGGGAGCCAGAGAGATCGATCCCCCTCAGGCCTGGGGATGTCCGCCGGGCAACGGAGCAACGGGGCACCGGGAATGGCCGAGGCTGGGCACGGGTGGAGCCGGACTGGGAGGTGCCAGAGCAGGAGGCTGAGGCCCCCTCGAGGGCAGCACGGCCCCGGTGACAGCCCGCGG
>VWZK01015289.1:223265-248371 GCA_013396935.1 Baryphthengus martii | reverse complement strand
AACAACAGCCTTTCAGCTTCACAGCAAGCACATTCTCAGCCAGAGTTATTCTGGAAAATACATGTTCAGCTGCTTGACTTAGAAAATCACAGAAAGGAGAAATAAATGCAAAACCAGACTTCAAGCCTCATTCTGTAACTGCCCCCTGAGGGTCTTCTTCAAGGACACACATCCAGTTGTGTGTCAAAGTTTGGATTCTAGGGAACCCTTTACCACGACTGCAGGAGTTTTTTGCCAGGTACTGGGGCTTCGACCACTGCACCAGCCTTGCTCTAACCTGTAGGGTAAGCACATAAGTAGAGACAGGCTCTAGAGACAGACTTCCTTGGTCCGGCAAAAGGCTGGGATACATTTAGGAGCCCCCTGGCCCCCACACCCCTCTTTCCCCAGGCTCTGTCTGGCGGGATGCTCCCAAAAAAAACCGGGCAAAGGGGTGGCTGAGTGCGGGAGTCCCCCTCCGATGAACCTTGGCTGCAGAAGGCTGCCAAGCCAGGACTGCAGGTGATGGCCCTNTGGCGGGGCTCCTGGCTGTCCACTCTATCAGCCTTTGCAGGCAGCCCGGCTCCAACACCTCCAGGGCTTCTCCTCTGGCTGCACTTCTCCTGCCCACCCGCTTCCCAGGCACATGGGAATGGAAGAAGCCGAGAAACGCTTTTCAGGGTATCCAGGGTTGTTCAGTAAGGTCTTAGATTTCAGCACTTGCCCCCAAACTGTGATTGTATTGATTTCCCGTGACAGCCCAGCCAGGAAAGGCTGTGAGCTGCTACACAGGCTCCCGTCTCTGTTGATGGACCTGATGTTGCTGTTCAGGTCCTCTAAGCTCAGCACGTGGCTCCTCTTTGCATCAGGGAGGAAACCCACATGTTAAGGTGAGGCCTGTCTTGTGTCATCCTTTCTTCCTTGCTCTCCTGAGAGAAGACTTGGCTGCAGCTCGGAAATACCAGCGTCGGCCTCTGCCCACTCTGCCAGTGCCAAGCACTGCCCTTCAGTCGCTTCCCACTTGGGGCTGCTGCTGCAGGATATGCGTTTGACTCCTTGGGCAGACTGGACAAGCTGTTTTTTTTCCTAAAGAGCTACTGGTGTACATATGCCTAGCTCCTACTGTACACATTCCACGTGCAAATACCAGTATCGCACTTGGCCGTGCCCGTTCCTCTTTGTTGTCAGAGAGACAAAAGAGAAAATGGGTCTTGGAGGCTGGCAGATGGGGAAGAGCTGGTGGTATCTGAGGGAACCTGCGTGGGGAATAGCATTAAAAGGAGAATATTAATCTTTCTCCTTGCAGTCTGCAGAGGGAAAGCACAGGCATGGACTAACATCTCTGGGTAGATTCACAGCACATTGACCTCTTTCTGACCCCCGGTTCTCCAGGAGGTACAGCTCTGGATCCATGTGCCTCCTTGTTTTGGTGCAGCCCTCAGGCATGGAAGTTTTCCTGATACTACTTCCCATTTCAGCTAAAACTACCAAGGAAGGAAGCAAACAGCCAAGAACAGCTGCACAGAGTTGAGCCTTTTGATTTGCTGCAGATGACTTGCTCTGCTTATCACAACTATGGATTTTTTTTTCCCATGCATTTTGCAGTGGTTGGCTCATAAAAGCATGAAGCAGGGCTTTCTTTAGCTCTATGTGCGGTACTGGTCCTGGCCAGTGACCCAGGCACAGTGAAGGTGTGAGGAAGAGGGAGTGCTTCAAAGTCAAATGCAGCAGGTTCAGGGCAGTGAAAAACACCTGTCACATCCTTGCTCATTCCCATATTTTGTAGTCTCCTTAACTATGACGTGGAAAACAAGCCCTGAAAGAATGCTGTGCTTCATATAGGCTCTGAAAGATCTATTTACTTGGAGGATAAGTAGCATTTTTTCCACTTGGTAAGCTGAGGTGAAGGGCACAAAGGGTCAAATTAATGATTCGTGATAGGAGAGGTAGAGCTGGAGCCTGCCTTGCTTGACTTCTAAGGCTAGGGTTAAGTTGTGGTCCTGGCAGGCAAGCAAGCAGCTGGATAGCCTCGGATGGGATCAGTAAGCAATGCTGAAGTTCTTGGGTTATTCTGGCAACTGCCCCGTTCCTCCTGTAGCTGTGCGGGGTGGGGAGCAGGGCTGGTGCAGCCTTGCGGCGAGGAGCAGCGTTGCTGCTTCCCTAGTGAGCTCTACGGTCTGGTGGGGGGTTAGGTAGAGAGACGAGTTGCACGTGTATAGATCTGTTTGCCTGGACTTAACCAGGCTGCATTTGCAGAGCTCGCCTGCACCTCACAGCCTGTGAACGCCTTAAAGCATCTGTCTTAGTGGCAGCAGGTTGGATGCCGTGTTGTTGACGTGTGGGTTTCTAACGTGGTGATGGAGTCGGTGCTTTCCTGGGAGCAGATCAGACAATGTGGCTGAGCCGGCGATCGGGTCACTGCCGAAAAGGGCTGGCCCTCTTCCCTCTCTCCTCTGCCATCAGAAGCGTGTGCTCCTGCTGTGTTTCCCCTGTGCTTGCCCTGGTGCTTCTCTGATCCCCTCCAAGGAGGTAGCAGCCGGGTTACTTTTGGACAAAAGGGTAAATGATCAGAAAACGAACCCAATGGCAGAAGTGCCTCCTTTCACGCTGGGGTGGCGAGTTGGCTTTGCTCAGCGCAGGACCGTTGAATCTGCCGAGCTGTCGCAGGAGTTGAAGGAGAAGGGTAGGCAGGCGGGGGGAAGCTCCGTATGTCCCCTTTTGGCAGGGGCAAGTCGTGAGGTTCTCTCGCTCGCGTCCCCTGAATATACTCCCAGTCAGGAGGAGCGGAGCAGCAGCTTGGGGAAATCTGTTCTGATCACCGGTAACGGAGGCTTGACTGCTGCTTCTTGGGGCCGGGAGACTGATGCTGGGACTTGCGCCCTGCAGAGGGGAGTTCACCGTAGGTACCTAGATAAGCAAGGTGCTTACTCTTGTCATAAGATTGTCTGATCTTGCAAGATGTCAATCCAGAGGTGACGTGACTTGCAAATCAGGAAGTGGGTGTCATTTGCAGATTCCCCACAGCAGGGCAGGGCGGTGGTGGGACGTGAAATGTGAAGGTAGAAAATGAGACTTCTATCCCCAATCTCCCATCAACTTGCCTTTCCTCCTTCAATCCCTCACACTAATTTTCCGCTCCGTTGAAGGTCTTGATTTCAGCGTGTTATTTTGTGTGTAAATTAGTGGGTTTGAAGGCGAGTTGGAGTCAAGATCAAATGTGAATTTCAAGGCCAGTAGCTCTTCTGGAGTGATCTCATGGTGAACACTTTTTTTTCCTAGAATAAGAGAGGCTGTTCTGGCTGAGTTGGATCCATCGTTAAGGAGATTAAGTAATACTGAGGCAGGGTCCTTTTCTCTCAGGCTGAGAGTCTGTGTCTGCTCTTCAGAAAGAGCTGTTCCAGAGTCGCCGGGCGCGCACTGTGTGCACGCTGGTGTGCAACAGTCAGCACTCCTTACATCTGGGAGATGAACAACTTTTTGCTAATGGGCCTTGTGTCACCAGGGTGATTTAGCGAGGAAGGCTGCAGTGCATTAGTCGCTATGACTCACTCACTCAGCTTTGCACTGGTCGTTTGTTGGTTTATAAATTAAACTGCAGATGCTGCATCCCATCAGTGCTGGCACACCGGGAGTCCTGGAAGGGGGTTCTTCCCATAGGGCTCTCTCAGAAATCTTGAAATGACTGCCTTGGGAGGCAGGGCGTGCGGGTCGTAGCCCCAGCTCTTCCCGTGATGACTCCATTTGAGCTGCTGTCGGCTCAAATGATGGTGCGACTCTGAGAAGGTATTGAGGCTCCTGTGGCATCTGCCAAAAGTTCACCAGCAACAGTGCCTGTTGGTGCGGCGTCCTGCATCCTTGTTTACTGAGCAGGGGGTGAGTCCCTCAAGTTTCTTGTAGGCAATAAAATGCTGCACACAAGATCTTGGTGAGTGTCGCAGGGAAACAAAGCCTGGCTGCTCCTGTGCTGGAAGGATTGGTGCTCATCCTGTTGTGGGGAGGAGAGACGGCAGGGACCGTTGTGGGCTAGGGCAGGGATTAGCAAATCACTGCTGGCCCCTTCTGAGCTGCATTGGAAAGTTCTTTAGAAATTAAAATGATGATTTTCTAAACAGGTAACTCTTCACTCTCCCAGAGAGCCGAAACAAATGGGCTGATGTTGTCTCAGGGCTCTTCCCCAAAACCGAAGTGCCCCAAAACTGCACTGCCCTGGAGCGACATCTTTTGTCCTGGGTCCGTCTGAGGTTCAGCCCCTGCCTACTCAGGGGTGGTGATGGCACCGCTGTGTCTCTCGCGGAGGATATGGCAGAGGGGTTATCTGTGTGGGGCAAGGGCTCCAGCTTGCCTTGGGTCTGTTGTGTTTGAACCACAGGAGCTATCTAGAAAGAGCCCAAGGTGCAAGATCATTCAAATCTAAGGGTAAAATGTGTCAGCTGATGTCTAGCTCCATTGTGTTTCCTGTTCACTAAAGGCACACAGCGCAGTACGAGCAGCTCAGCTCCTTCCTGCTTGGCTGTGTTCAACGGTCCCATACCTGAGAGCAAAGCCAGGAAGGATTTTCTGCACTAAAGATACTGGTATTACAGCAACTGTGGACGTATCAGGTTCAACGCTGACAAAACCGCTGATTAGCCCCACAAGAGGGACAGCACTGCTGGATCCCTTGCCTCACCTGCATGGAGTCCAATCTGGAGTGGTTTCCTAGCTGTAGCTGGGTGCGAGCTCTCTGATGAAGGTCACAAGCTCACCTATATATATGTATATATATACATATATATATGTATAATGTAGCTCTTCAGTGGCTCCTTCATTTCTGTTCTCAGTGGTGGCTGGTTTCTGTGGGAGAGGCAGAGCAACGGCAGGATGTGTGAAGGGCCATCCAGGATGTCTGGACCCATTCCTCCAGACCCTACGCTCGTTCCAAACTGTTACAAACGCTCCTTCTTGGGTGAGTTCTTTATGCTTGTTATGGATCTGTGGGTTTGTATTTTTTCATGACACACCTTGCCCTTTTGATGTCCAGATTCTTTGGTGTTCAGGGTTGCTTGTAGGCTGTGGATGAGGAAGACCACAAGTAAGACCTTTTCCTGATAATCTCCTTCTCTGTCTCTCTCTGTAGCTCAAGGGAGGCTGGAAGAGAACGCTCAGAAGCTGGATTTTGCCTCTGGCCCTCTGGACCCAGTTCGCGACCCATATCCTGTTGTGGGCAGTGCCCGACAGGTCCAGCCAGCCCCTCGCATTCGCCCCAGTGGAAAGGACTTTCTGGAGAAGGGACGGAAGGGGACGCTCGTTCTCTCACTGCAGCTTGAAGGGATCTCTCTTGACAGGGAGCTGCCAGTCAAGAGTAAGTACAGCTGAGACACTGCTGGCCTGAGTTGTGTTTGGGGCCAGGGATGAAGGGATCAGGGATTTGGAGGGATTGCTTGGTTCCGCTATCTGAGGAAAGCTTGAGTTTCACAGGGCTGGTCCTGTGAACCCCCCCCCACAGAGGGAGCCAGGACCCTGTCTGCTGCGTTTGATCAGCGGTGGTGTCCCCGTGCTGGAGCTGGTGCTGCTGTGGCCTCTGTGACTCCAGCCTGGCCCAGCTCTGGAATGGGGACTGTAAAAAAAGGCACTGTTTGATTTGGACTTGAGGAATTAGTCATGGATGAGGGACTACTGAAACATGCTGGGACTAAATAAGGCCCTTCTGGTTTGTTAACTCTGTATATAACCAGTACCTTTGTAGTCAAACTTAAAGGTGGATCGAGTGGAATCTTATTCTATAGGGATGCTTGGTCGGGGCAATTCCCTGATACTGAATTCAGGCAGGATTTGGGAAGGCTGTCTGTGCGTGTGGATACAGAGAACATCTTTTCAAAAGATTTTTTCTTCTCCAGGAGGTCACCCAGAGTACTTTCAGAGGTCCAGGAAGGCAATGAGGCTGAGCACTGGGTGTCACTCGATTTACTTCATATGCTGGGGCCGCCCATCACCCTGCCTGGTGCCAGTGTGGTGGATACCAGCTGGTGGCTGCCACAACTGCTGTTCCAAAGCAGGAGGGAAATGGAGGGGGGCCTGGTTGTGTCAGCTGAGATCTCCCCTATTTTTGGGGTGCCCAAGGAAGGATCTTTTTTTATTAAAAAAAACCCAGAAAATACAATCCATAGTCTGGATTGTGTCCTGTTGGATGTAGGACAGTGGCTGACCCTGGAACCAGGAACAGTGCAGGTTGAAGCCTCTGCAGCTGCCACAAACTGGCCCTCTCTTCGCTTCAGGAGCACCGCGGGCTGCTAAACTGGGAATCAACCTTCTCCCGAGGGGATGCTGTCTAGGCTGGTCTGACATAGTCCAAAACGGGACAAGGGAGCCACACTCCCAGAACAAGGGAGTCTGTGAACGCCGGTGATGTGCACAGGCCTGTGCTGATGCTCCTCTGGCACTGTGGGATCCTCTGGCAGAAGAGGATCAATCTGAGAGCACGCATCTAATGTGGGAAAAATGCAGATTGTCTTCTCTGCAAGAGAGGGGAGAGCTTGCTACTTCTATGAGCAATTGGACCAGCTCTGGAGACAGAGCTGTGGGCTCTGGTGCCAGTGGTCTGAGAGCCTGTATCCCCTGGGCATGTCTGAGGGGTGAAGGCTGTGTCTCCCCTTGCTGTACAGGGAAAGAGTCCAAAGAGCACGAGAAGGAAAATGTGAGGCGAATAAAGGAGATTCAGAAGAAGTGCAAAGAGAAGGAGCGAGCCCAAGAGCACAGCCAGGCCAAGCCTGTGAAAGCTCTGTGGAAATCCCAGAAATACGAAAACGTGGAGTCCAAGGTGAAGGCCAAGCTTCAGGTCAGTACCCGCTGAGCTCTTGAACTCTCCTGACCTGGGATGTGGATCATCCACGAGGTTCTGTGGGATGGTGGAGTTACAGAACCTATGGGTCTGGGGGCAACTTGGTGCTGAAGAATAGTGGACAGCTGTGACAGTGGGGCTGGGTGCTGAGCAAGACCGCTTGGCTTGGGTCTGGAAAACCTCACTCTCTGCCTGGGGGTCCTCCTTGGCCCGTTGGTTGGTAGGTGTCTAAAGGTGGTTTCTGGGCAGTGGGAAGCAGCCCTCCCAAGAAGTATTCCCTGTCTAGAGGTGCGATTTCCCTGTGTTTGGGGCAACACTTGTCTGGGTTTTGTGCCAAAGGGCTGTGATGTTCTGCCCCACGGATCGTGGTCCTCAGAGGTAGGTCTTTGGGCTGCGTCAATCCTTAGTTCAACTCTTGTAGACCCACAGTGGGCTGTGTATCTCCAGATTCTTCTCTGAGTTGTCCTGGCGAATCCCCACTGTGCCGTGGGGGCACGCAGACGTGTCCAGGCAGTCTGAGTGGAGGCCTCATAGCTCCAGCACAATCTGTGAGGGTGTACATCCCTCCTGTCCTCTCTACACGTGCCCATGGGAGGAGGGATGCGGGGCCGTGCCTTGTATCCTCAGGCTGTTTAACTGCTGAAATGTTTGTGGCTTCTGTTCCAAGCAGGCTTAGTGAAGGTTCTGGATCGCTTTTGACTCTGCTTTTCTTCCTCTGAATAATTTTTTCTGCTCTGGTGGTTCCTGGTGTTTAAATACTGCCTCTGTCAGAGAGCTTTCTAAAGCCTCCTCATCTCCGCATGGCTTCCCTCTGGTCCGTGGCCCTCGGGCCAACTTTGGGCACTAATATTATGTGTATTGATAATGACTGCAAAAATTGGCCAGATGATTTCCAAGCCAGCGGTTCCAGCTGCTGTGTCCCTCCCTCCCGGTGTGCCACCGACCTCTCTGACGTCTGAGACCCTTCGCACACGAGAGCAAACCCACGTGTGCTTTAGGAGCACAAGCCTACTCTCTTGTTTGACAGATCCTCTGTATTCTAGGAAGACTGAGATAATTTCTTCTTTTGTTTTGGGGAAAGGGGGTGGTCTCTGTAAAGACAGTTTCTGTGTGGTGTGTTACTTGTGCTCCGTGGATTCCTCCAGAGAGAGGTGGCAGGAGCCCCTGGTGCTGACTCACATTGCTTTAAGCATTGCTGTCACTCTCCTAGAGCTGGGGTACTCCCTTGCTAGAATCTCCATCTTCGGTGGAGGTGCTGCTCAGAGATTAAGTTGACTCTGTTAGGTCTCAGTGTCTCATGCAGAGTTTCTTTTCTCTCATCTGTCCCTGAGGCTGGTGAATTGTAGCGGCTGCCTCAAAAAGGGCTCTGGCAGTCTTGGGTACCTGTACAGACCTGGCGCCCGCCCTGTGCAGTTCCCGTCACTTCCAAGAGCAGAGCAGTGCCCTGGTTGCATTCATCAGAAGGTCACCCACTTGCCACTGCATCAACTTTCAGTTTTCAGGGTTTGTTTACAACAAGACTGTCTGGGATAGTCCCCAAACCGCCTGTTAGACATCAGTTTGGTTTGCCTTGTGCCAGTGCTAACCACAGCTTTTGAAGATGCCTCTCGGATGCAATTCCTCCCCTCCAGAACTGCCAGACGCCTTCACTCTCTGCTCATCTCTGTCTAGAGCAGCACAAGCACACATTTGGGATGCTGAGCAGAGCAGCTCTTGAGGACAGCGTCTCAGCAGTCGGCTTGTGCCTACCTGTGCCATCTGATGAACGCTTGCTGTCGCGGGGCTCTGCAGCACGCTCTGGTTGTGTGCAGGTGGGATGGCTGCTTCTGGGAGGTCAAGTTCTCGAGTGTTGCCAGCAAGGGTGACCGGCCCGTGTCCCTCGACTTTCAGCACGCTTACTCCACGCCGTCCTTTCCCCTTTTCGCAGGAAGATTTCTGCTTTTTCGGGAGTCACGATCACTGTCAGTGTGGACTGTCCACCCAGTTAGATTGTCCCTAGCTCTGGTAGGTGGCCCTGCTGGTTATCTGGTGTTGCTCTCCTTTCACGCCTATCAGATTAGTTGGCAAAGAGGGACTCTCTAGTCAATGCTACACATGCATTTGATCCAAGTGGTTTCTGCAGTCGTTCCCCCCCTTTTTAGCATTTCTTTACAAAGTTCAGTTGCCAGGTCTGGATTTGTTGCTGCAGGGAATCTCTTTGGCCTTTTCTGGGTGTGCGCAGATGCCTTCCCTCAAGATCTTCCGCCGAGCCACGGCAGAAAGAGTGTGCTGTCGTCTCCTGCTGGAAACCTCTGGTTGATCTTGGAGTTGACCACTCAAACTTTGTTAGGTGGATTTCTCTTTGTTCCAGCCTCCCTCCACTAGTGGATCTTTTTTTTGCCTTTCCCAGGAGAGCTCCCCGTCTCCAAATCCAGAGGCTGTGAAATTCCTGAGGGCGTATTCTCGCTGCGGCCCTGGCATCAAGCCGTGCAGACTGCTCTCCCCAAAGCCTGCCAGAATGAGAGCAGGAGCAGACGCAGAGGCTCCAGAGGCGCTGAGTACTGAAACCAAGGTGTGTTGCACACTAACTGAATCCACCTTGGGGATTTCTGACACTTGCCTGTTGCTCCTGCCCTGAATTCTCCATGTGTTCTCCTAAAGTGTTGGGTCAGGCATGCTGCTTGAACAGGGAGATTAGCAAATACTGTTCCTGGCTGAAGGGAAGGAACAGGGTCTTGGTCACTGGGGTGGTGAGATGGGTGTTCAAGGATTCCTAATACTACCCTCTGGCTTCATCATTTCTTGTAGTTAAAGAGCTTGTGAATTTCCCTTTGAAAATCCCACGTCCTTGCTGTGGAAGTGGCAGTCATCTCAAATTGCTCTTCCTATGGCATTGCAGGAGGTCTTGGGGATTTGAAGACTGCTTCCACCTTAAATCTGAACTGTGGCTTCTGGACATTAGATAAAACTTTGGGAAATGGGCGTCATTTTTAGTAAGGAGAGTTAAATCAGTATTAACACTTAAACCTGTCTGGGAGGTCCTAAACCGCTCTGTGACTCGCATCTTCTTTCCATGACAGCTGTGGGGTTATCAGTTGGTTTCATCCCAAATGCCGTGGAGGGACTTAATTTAAACAGAGCACAAAGTCCGAAGGAGGAAAAGCAAGAACACAGAACCACAGAATTATAGGGGCTGGAAGGGACTTGTAGAGATCATCCAGTCCAACCCCCCTACCAGAGCAGGTTCACCTACAGCATGTAACAAAGGAACACATTCAGGCGAGTTCTGAATGTTTCCCGAGACGGAGACTCCACCACCTCTCTGGGCACACCGTTCCATTGCTCTGCTCAAAGTAAAGAGATTCCTCCTCATGTTTAGATGAAACTTCCTGTGTTCAAGTTTGTGCCCATTATCTGTCATTCTGTCACCAATGAAAAAGGACTTGTCCCATCCTCCTGCCACCCGCCCTTTAAGTATTTATAAGCATTGATAAGATCCCCCCTCAATCTTCTCCAAACTAAAAAGACCCAAGTCCCTCAGCTTTTCCTCATAAGAAAGATGTTCTAGACCCCTAATCATCTAATCACTTTCATAGCCCATGGCCAGAGCTCCTGTCTGTAAGTCCGTGCCCGAGCTGGCATGGGCTGAGGGTGCATTCGTCCTACCGCAGTACACCTGCGCTTCAGCAGCTTGCAGGGCTGCCTCTCTTTGCGTTGTCCCCGGTGAGGACAAGGGCAGCTCCCTGCATGCGTGGCCCCTGCTGCCTCCCTCTCTTTCCTTCCAGTTGCAGGTGGAGGGCAAGAACATTGACTTCATCCGGCACAATGCCCTCAACGCCAAGCGAGCCCAGCTGAGGCGCTCCCACTCCCAACAGGCGCGGGACGATCTGCTGGAACAGAGGCAGCGGGAGCAGGAGGAGTACAACGCCAAGCAGAAGGGCCACATCCCCCAGTAGTACGTATGCCCCTCTTTGATCTATGAGACTTTCTGTAACAAGCCCGACTTCCTTTCCCTGGGTCCCTCAGCTTCTGCGTAGAAAGATGGGGGGCCAGGGACAGAGGTGCTCTAACAGGATGTGAGCAGTGCAATTTACTGTGGCCTGGGGAATGAATGCAATCAATCCCTCCTGGTTTCTTGACTTAATGAGCATCCCCGTGGCCAACGTAACTCAGCTCGGGAAGGATTTTGTCTCTTCCACCCTTGCTTGCTGCCATACAGTGATGCTGACATGAGGATGCTCTGTGTGCTCTGAGAAACCTCAGCAGGGGCTCTCCTGCTTCTTAGTAAGCCGTGCTTCACGTGGGGTAGCATCAGCATTAAAAGGTCTGCTTTTGGAGAGGTGGACTGGGCCTTGTTGTCCTGCCTCACTGGCATTCGGCCTGCCTTGGACCTGGAGTCCGAGGAACATCCAACTAGTGACTTGCATTTTGGAGTTCAGAGAGGAAAACAGCTCCTAGGTGATCCTGTCCCAGGTGTCAGTCCCTTGGCTCTCCGCGGTGCCTGCCGTTCTCTGTTAGCATCCCTGGCTGTGAGCCACTCTGTCCAGCTTCATTCTGTCACTGGCCCACAGATGGTTTTGAGAGGACTCAGTAGCCTGGGCAGAAGCAAGGAGCAGAAGCTCTTGTCTCCAAGGAGATGGTGTTTGCCTCGGTGCATCTCTTCCAGCAGCCCTTTAGCGCAGACAGAGCATGCTTGCTAGCCCTGTGGTGTATCCTTCCGTGGCAAGGGCGTGCGCTGGCCAAGTGGGTCTCTGTGGTCCTCAGGCAGTGATGTGGAGACGAGCAGGGTTCAAAGGGCTCCATTCCTCGCCTCTGCCTGCGTCCCTGGGCAAACCATCCTCCTGCCAGATGCACTGACACGTGCTCCTGCTTGCCTTGCAGCCTGCTGGAGAGGAAGGAGCTGTGGCACAGACAGAAGGAGGAGCAGCTGCGAAACCTGCCGGATCCCGACATGCCCCCTGGTCACACCATGATGCTGGAGGGCCAGCGGCTGGAGACTCTTGGCAATCTGAAGCAGAGTAAGAGGAAAGGAAACAGGGATTCTGGCTCAGAAAACCAGGCGATCCTAGACAGGGTTAGGGAGAAGGGAGTTCTGGGGCATGGATTCCTGCCACTTGGAGAGCTGCCTGGAATAGGGCAGGTAGCTGGGATGGGAGCTGTGTGCGTGGGAAGAGAGATCTTTGGGTTGGTGGGACCTGCACGTTACAGGCCTGACTCTGGAACAGGCTTGTCCAGTGGACCTGCTGTTAGGGTTACTATTGCTCTTAAAATGTTATAAAGATTTTGGTTGGAATGGACTTTCAGAGGTCTCTAGTCCAACCCTTGGTTCGTCAGAGCTGGAGCAGGTCACTCAGGTGCTCATCCAGCTGAGCTGTGAATAGAAGGATGGGTGTTCTAAGTCCTTACTCCAGTGTTGCCACCACTTTTCACTCCTGAGGATGAGGTCAGAGTGTTAGGAAAAGGATGGATTTCTTTTCTCTTTCCATTTACACAACTTGTTTGTTGGGCTTTTTTTACAGGTCAGCAGCAGCTGATAAAGGACCTGGTGATGCTGCCAGTGCGCTCAGACACCCTCAGCATGCAGAGGAGGAGGGTAGAGCTGGAGAGAAAGCTCTCCCAGATAGAGGAGGCCATCAGAATTTTCTCAAGGCCCAAGGTCTTCATCAAGCTGGACTCCTGAGCTGGCGGGGCTGGGTACATTGTGCTGCTCTGCATGAACATCCATTGCAGGGAAGGGATGATCATCGCTTTGGGAGAGAAGGAAAAGGCCGCAGGCTCAGGACCCTGGGCCCATGCAGGTGCTGATACCATGTCCAACATGCAGCTGTCTCTTGTTCACCCTCCAGTCCTGTGTCTTGTCCATGCCCTAATACACTCTCCTCTCTGTGGTCTGGATAACAGTTGTCTCTGTCATGCTTGACTTCTCAGAGGTCGGCTCTCTGCTCTGGATCCTTGGCATCATCCACTTATTTTCTCATTTTTTCCCACTTCTGGAAACTGATAGGAGGTCTCCCGTGCTGCTGCCTGGGGTGTTCCTTGTCCTCCTCTTTCTCCTGAGCTGAGCTGTAGTCATGGCTTATTCTGGGGACCTGCAGATTTAGAATCATAGAATGTTAGGGACTGGAAGGGACCTCTAGAGATCATCTAGTCCAGCCCCCTGCCAGAGCAGGATCGCCTAGGGCAGGCCACACAGGAACACATCCAGGCAGGTTTTGAAAGTCTCCAGAGGAGGACACTCCACAGCCTCTCTGGACAGCCTGTTCCAGTGCTCCGTCACGCTCACAGTGAAGAAGTTTCTCCTCATGTTGAGATGAAAATTCCTGTGTTCTAGCTTATACCCATTATTCCTTGTCCTACTACTGGGCACCACTAAAAAGCGTCTGTTCCCTTCCTCTTGACACCCACCCCTCAGATATTTATAGACATTAATAAGATCCCCTCTCAGCCTTCCTTCCTCAAGATTAAACAGCCCCAGTCCTCTCAGCCTTTGCCCATAGGAGAGATGTTCTAGTCCCTTAATCATCCTCGTAGCTCTCCGTTGGACTCTCTCCAGTAGATCCTTGTCTTTCTTGAATTGAGGAGCACAAAACTGGGTCCAGTATTCCAGGGGTGGTCTCATCAGAGCAGAGTAGAGGGGGAGGAGAACCTCCCTCGACCTGCTGGACACACTTTTATTAATGCACCCGGGGAGACCATTGGCCCTCCTGGACACAAGGGCCCATTGCTGTCCCACAGAGAACTTGCTATCCACTAGGACCCCAAGGTCTTTCTCCAAGGAGCTGCTTTCCAGCAGGACGACCCCTTATCTGTACTGGTGCCTGGTGTTATTGCTCCCCAGATGCAGGACTCTACACTTGGCCTTATTAAACTTCGTGAGGTCCACCTTTGCCCAACTCTCCAGCCTGTCCAGATCTCGTTGGACAGCAGCACAGCCTTCTGGTGTGTCAGCCACTCTCCCCAGTTTTGTATCATCAGTGAACTTGCTGATGAGGGTACACCCTACCCCCTCATCCAGGTTGTTGATGAAGATACTGAACAAAATCAGACCCAGTACTGATCCCTGGGGAACACCACTGACCACAGGCCTCCAAACTGACTCTGTGCCACTGATCACAACCCTCTGAACTCTGTTATTGAGCCAGTTTTCAATCCACCTCACGGTCCAATCATCTATCTCCCATTCCTTGTGTTTTCCTACAAGGATGTTATGGGAAACTGTGTCAAAGGCCTTGCTGAAGTCAAGGTATGTGACATCCACCACTCTCCCTTCATCTACCTGTTTGGTCACGCCTTCGTAGAAGGCTATCGGATTAGTCAAGCAAGACTTGCCCTTAGCAAATCCATGCTGGCTACTCCTGACAACCTTCTCTTCCATGGGATTAGAGATGGCCTCCAGAATGAGCTGCTCCATCACCTTTTCAGGGATGGAGGTGAGGCTGACTGGTCTGTAATTTCCAGGGTCTTCTTGCCCTTTTTGAAGACTGGACTGACATTGGCTTTTCTCCAGTCCTCAGGCACCGCTCCTGTTCTCCATGGTCTTTCAAAAATGACAGAGAGCGGCTCAGCAACAGCATCAGCCAGCTCTCTCAGCACACGTGGATGCGCTCCATCAGGGCCCATGGATTTGCGCATCTTCAGTTTATCCAAGTGATCTCTAACCCGATCCTCACTGACCAGTGGAGAGTCTTCCTCCCTTCAGTTTTGCTCCCTTACGTCCAGTGACTAGGACTCCTGAGGGCTGGCCTGAGGAGTAAAGCCTGAGGGAAGGAAGGCATTCAGCAATTCTGCCATCTCTGCATCTTCTGTTACCAGCGCTCCCACTTCATTTAACAGTGGCCCCACTTTTTCCTTACTCTTCCTTTTCTCACTGATGTATTTGAAGAAGTTCCTCTTGTTTTCTTTCCCCTCCTCAGCCAGACTAAGTTCCTAGAAAGCCTTGGCCTTTCTTGTCGAGTCTCTACATACTCTGGCAGCATTTCTATAATCCTCCCAATTAACCAGACCCTTTTGCCACATATTGTAAATTTCCCTCTTCCTTTTGAGTTTTTCCAGGAGTTCCTTGCTTACCCGTGCAGGTCTCCTGCCTCCTCTACTTGATATTTTTTCAAGGGAATACACTTCTCTTGAGCATGGAGGAGACAGTGTTTGCCCAGCTCTCTTGGGCCCCCCTACCTTCTAGAGCCGTAGCCCATGGGATACTTCTAAGTAGATCTTTGAAGAGGACAAAGTTAGCCCTCTTGAAGTCCACGGTGGGAATTTTACTTATTATCCTGTTTCTTTCTCTAACAATACTAAACTGTAACATGTCGTGGTCACTACAGCCAAGACCGCCCCCAACCTTAACATCCATGACCAGATCTTCTTTGTTAACACAAGGTCCAACATCGGACCTCTCCTCATGGGTTCTTCAACCACCTGCAGCAGAAAGTTGTTGTTAACGCACTGCGGGGACCTTTTGGACCGGTTATGGCTGGCTGTGTGATCTTTCCAACACCCATGAGCACCAGGGCACTTGATCTTGAGGCTACTTCCGGCTGCCTATAGAAGGCCTCGTCGACAACTTCTTCTTGGTTTGGTGGTTTATAGTAGACAACCACAAAAGTATCTCCCATGTTTGCATGTCCCTTAACTCTTACCCATAAGCTTTCAACACTTGTCTCCATCTCCCCCTGGGTTAAGCTCAATGCATTCTAGTTGCTTACTTGTCACATAAAGAGCAACTCCACCACCCTGTCTTGTCAGTCTGTCCTTCCTAAAAAGTGCAGAGTCATCCATTACCACATTCCAGTCATGGAAGCTATCCCACCATGTCTCTGTAATCGCGACGAGGTCGTAGCCTTGCGACCGCACCCAGATTTCTAGCTCCTCCTGTTTATTCCCCACGCTTCTTGCATTGGCATACGGGCGCTTCAGAGATTCGGTTGAGGAGCACCTGTCACCACTGTGGTTGGTTTGGTGTGTTTGCCCCTGGGGTGTGATGGCACACACGTTGCCATGTTGGACCCCACTCCCTGCTAAATTCAGTTTAAAGCCCTCCTGACTAGCTTGGCCGCCCTAGCCCAAATTACTCTCTTGCTTCTTCAAGACAAGTTATTCCATCCCATCCTGGCAGGTTATAGTCATCATAGAATGGTCTCGTAACTGGTAAGATAGAAAAAAAGATAAGATGGGACCCAATTTTTTTTCAACTTCTGCCCCCAGAGCTTTATAGTCTGCCTTAATTTTACTCAAGTTCCCACACTGAGGGTCATTTGTACCCACATGGAAGAGTAACAACGGGTAGTAGTCAGTGGTCTTCACAAGTTGTGGTACCCTTTCAGCAACGTCACGCAGTTTTGCACCTGGGAGGCAGCAAACTTCACACGATTCTTTGTCAGGTCGTCAGATGGGTGTCTCAGTGCCCTTTAAGAGATAGTCTCCCACCACAAGCACTCGTCGTTTCTTTTTAGGATAACCACTACACCATGGTTGTGTTGGAGCTCCACTATGTTGTACGTGTTCACGAGCGTCTCGAGATCTTAAAGCGTCAGGTCTGTTGTCGGTACTGATGTTGGCAGATGGGGGATGATGTTTGGTCTTGCTTTTATTGGTAACCAGGGTCCAAGGCGTGTCATTGTCAGTGGAGGGTTATGATTTTGCAACCATCTATCTGTATTCATCTCGGCTCCTCTAGTGCTGTGTAGCTACTGTTTCTTGTAGTTTGGCCACCCGGCGCAACGGGCCATCTACCTGTGCACAGCTTGAGCAGTTACTTACCTTCAGATGAGTGGAAGCGTCAAGGCACCTGTTACAAGCCACTGCCAGGTCTGTCTGAGTGGGCGCATCAGACTTCCCAGGCACTACCTCCATATTAGCACAGGTCTTCGTTTTCAGACGAGTGCCTACCACTACAGCAGACCACTAGTGCACCGCCCTGCGCTGTTACCCTCCCCGCGCACCCTGCCGGCCGCTCTCTCAGTCACGTGCGGTCCCGTGTTGTTTACAGTAAAACACTCGTGCTGTCCATCCACAAGTCCATGGGATGCACCCATGAGTGCTGAGGGAGATGGCAGAGGTCATTGCTAGGCCACTCTCCGTAATCTTTGACAGGTCCTGGAGGACAGGAGAGGTGCCTGAGGACTGGAGGAAGGCCAATGTCATTCCAGTCTTCAAAAAGGGCAAGAAGGAGGACCCGGGTAACTATAGGCTGGTCAGCCTCACCTCCATCCCTGGAAAGCTGATGGAACAGCTTGTTCTTGGCGCCATCTCCAAGCATGTTGAGGAAAGGAGGCTCTTCACGAGTAGTCAACATGGATTCAACAAGGGGAAGTGCTGCTTGACTAATCTGATGGCCTTTTATGACAGCGCAACTAGACGGATAGCTGAGGGGAGGGCAGTGGATGTGGTCTATCTTGACTTCAGCAAAGCTTTCGATGCTGTCTCCCATGGCATCCTCGCAGACAAAGTGTGGACTGGGTGGTTGCGTGGTGAGATGGATTTGGAACTGGCTGAAGGACAGAGCCCACAGAGCTGTGGTCAGTGGAGCAGACTCCAGCTGGAGGCCTGTGACCTGTGGTGTCCCCCAGGGGTCAGTACTGGGTCCAATGCTGTTTAATGTCTTCATCAATGACCTGGATGAGGGGATGGAGGGGACCCTCAGCAAGTGCTCCGATAATACCAAACTGGGAGGAGTGGCTANTGAAGGGAGTGGAGCAGCAAACTGCTGAGGAGAGGCTGAGGGAGCTGGGAGAAGAGGAGCCTGAGGGGGGACCTCATTCATGTTTATAAATATGGAAAGGGCAGTGTCAGGAGGATGGAGCCAGGCTCTTCTTGGTGACGCCAAATGACTGGACAAGGGGCAATGGGTGCAAACTGGAGCACAGGAGGGTCCGTGTAAACACAAGAAAACTCTTTTTCCCAGTGAGGGTGACAGAGCCTGGAACAGGCTGCCCAGAGAGGTGGTGGGGTCTCCTCTGGAGACATTCAAAACCTGCCTGGACATGTTCCTGTGTGATCTACTCTAGGGTCCTGCTCTGGCAGGGGGGTTGGACTCGATGATCTTCGAGGTCCCTTCCAGCTGCTAATATTCTGTGATTCTGGGATCTGCCATGCGTGCCCCATTCCCAAGCGCTGACCCATCCTGCTCACGCAGCCGGTGCCTCTGCCTGTGCCAGCGTGCTGTCTGGGCTCAGCAGATCAAGGAAAGCTTGGAAATGATGAAGAGGGGCAGAGTTTCAAACTTTCTTGCCCAGGAAAGAGATGGACTGGCTGCAGGGGGATCTGGCAGGATGTTTGGAGAAGCCTTTTTTTTGTCTTTGGGGTGGCACATAGAATGTTTTGGTTTGGAAGGGACCTTGAAGATCATCTAGTTCCATCCCTTCCTGCCACAAGAAGGTACACCTGCCTCTAGATCACATTGTCTGAAGGTCCAATAAAGCATTGTTTCCCTCTTTCAGTGTGTGAGCAGCTCCTGATGGGCTCGGCAGGGCCTGAGGAGTGGTGGTGGACAGCAGAAACCAGCAGATCTCAGTTCCCAGGCTGGCAGGACAAGGCTGGGCAGATGCCTCCTTACCTTCAGATGTCACAGAGGGACTTGTGCAGACCTTTGCAGGGATTCTGCTGTGTGGAGCATAGAAATTTAAGATTTAAGCTAGAAAGGATCGCTGGAGGACTTGGTTCATCTACTCAGTGCAGGGCCAGCTCCACAGCTCGAGGGTCTTGTCCGAGTTTGGAAGATCTCCAGGGCCAGGGTTGCCGCCACCACCTTGCTGGGGCTCTGTCCCCGGGCTGTGCCACCCACAAGGAGAACACTTGAATCCCAATCAAAATTTCCCTTGTTGCAGCTTGTACCTGTCACCTGTCTCCTTTCCCTGCATTTACTGGGGACACTACGCATGCCTGAGCTGGTGCCTTGTAGCACGGGGTTTAGCCCTCAGTGCTAAACCAGCAGCTCCTGTGTGTCTGCTGATGAGGTTTTGGCTCCACCAGCAATGGGGGCTTCGGCGTGTGGTTTGGTCCTCAGGGGTCAATGAAGTCAGCAGGACACAGCCCCCCGTTCCCCACGCATGGAGATGAGCCACTCTGCCGCTGTCCGGGGTTCACCCCGTGCCTGCGCGCAGCACCACCCCATGGGAGCCAGAGCAGGGCCCCTGGCACCACCTGTGCTCGCTTCCTGTGGGGTTTGATCCGTTTGGCGCTGCACAGGTGCCCTTGCTCCCTAAGCACCCGTGTCCAGCTTGGAAGAACGGAAGCCCTCGGGTACACCCAACCTGCCAGGCGCCGTGCTTGGCCAGGCTGCTTTGCCAGTGATTGTCACTGGTGGTCACAGCAGGCTGGGGCAGGGGTGTTGACACTGGTGCTGAAAGCTGATGCTCCAGGAGGTGTGGTGAGCGTGGTAAAGGCCCATGGGGATAGCAAGCCGTGGTCTGGCCAGGCCTGTTCCCAGTCAGGACAGGGCAGGAGGAAAAGCTATCAGCACTGTGGGGCCAACAGGGCCCAGCAGCACCTTCCTGCTGAGATGTTGCGCGGTCCCCATATGTGGGCAGTGCCAGGCCAGCAGCAAAGCAAACACCAAAGCAACCACCAGCCTGACGCTTTGGTGTTGAGACGGGGACAGAGGGTGCTGGGAGCCCCAAGTGAGCAGGAGCAGTGGGTACAGCCCCCTGAGCCCAGGGCTGGAGGATGAGGATGGAGCTGCACCACCTCCAGCAGCATTTACTGGGGCTGAGTGACAGCCAAGGTGCTGCTGCCAGCCCTGCCTGTGGACATCACTGGGGTGTCGCCTGTGTTGCAAGGGCACCACAGCAGGAACAAGGTGGGAACTTGGGAGGGCAGGCCCCTGTGCCAGGCGCGCTGCTCAGAACAGCCCGGACACGTGCCGTGGGACAGGCATGTGCAGGGGCAGGGTTGTGTTCCAGCGTCCCCAGAAATTCTCTGTTCCTCCCCGTAACGGGCTTCGCTGGGGTTGTCAGCGCAGCAGCAAAGCCGTGCCATATGCCGTGGTCAGGGGTGCTGCTCCCAGGCATTGTAGGGCTGCGGTCCCCGCTCGGTGTCACCCTCCTCCTGGCGGACCTGCAGACATGGATGGGACTCATGCTGGCCCATGATGGAATGGGCTATGGTACGTGGGATGGGGCAACAGGGCTAGCGGGGGCCACACCTGCCCCTTCCCACAGCACTGGAGCCGTTTGTTTTTGTGGAGAGGGCTGTGCCCTGTGGCTGTTGGGATCCAGCCCCAGCAGTGATGCAAACTAAGGACAAGAGGGGTGCTTTCTAGAAAAGGTTTTACTGTCTGTTGCAATATATTAATTGATGATGCACATTTTGCTAAAACAATTTAAAAAACTCACTTGTTTGGAAGGAGGGGGTAGGAGGCAAGAGGGCCACCACAGAGCTCCTGGGGATGTGGGCGGTAGGAGAGGGCAGCAGGCACCCCCACTCCACCCCTCCTCGACAGTCCCATTGTCACCCTGGTGCCCGTGGGCAGCCTGGCTGTGCAGAACCCCGGCCGGCCACCAAGGGTGGCGTGGGGCCCCGCGGCTATAGGGTGAGGAGGGTGCCGTCCTCCTGCCTGCTGCCCCGGCCAGGGCTGCCATTGTGGCTGCCGAGGGACTGCAGGGAGTCCCGCGAGCTGTGTGGGGACAGGCTTCCCGGGTGGGGTCCGTCGGCGGGGCCCCCGTTGGGGCAGCCCCTGGGGATGTAGTGGGGTGCACTGTTGCTCTCAATGACCAGGTCACCTTCCTCATCACTCTCGGCCGTGCTGTAGTTGCTCAGGTACTGTGAGGCCGGGCTTGGGGTCTGCTGGCTGGGGGTGCTGTCTGTGGACATGCCCGAGCTGCCTGAGGCCTTGCTGCTGCGGATGACGTTGTTGCGCTGGTTGGCCGGCTTGACGGTGATGATGAGGTTGTGGCTGTTGGCCACCATCATGTCCGTCACCTGGTCCAGGGACTTGCCGGCCACGTCGATGCCATTCACCTCCAGGATCTCGTCGCTCACCGCCAGCAGCCCCGTGCTCTCGGCCAAGCCGCCCTTCACCAGGCGGGAGATGAAGATGCCGGGCACCTTCTCGACGCCCTGTGGGGCCACGCGCACGCTGATGCCATCGCGGATGTAGAAGCCCAGCGGCTTGTCGGAGCCGTGCTTGTGGAGCCGCACGCGGCGGTGGGTCTCAGGCAGGATGTCCACGTCAATGATGGAGGAGATCTGGCGGAAATCCTGGGGCATGCCGATGAGGAGGTGAGGCTTGGCTCGGTAATGCACGGGGCGCAGCAGCCCCTTCTTCTTCCGCTGCAGGGAGTTCGAGGCAAAGACGCTGGCGTCAGACTCTGCTGTAGGGAGCAAGGGAGGACACAAGTCAGGCACCAGAGCCGCCCCGGGATGCGGCCACGTGCCCTTAGCCCCAGGCGTTCGGGAAGCCGTTGGGAGAAGTGCCCTCGCTCACTGGCCTCACCAGCTTGTCTTCCCTAGAGCATTGCCCTGACTTTTCTCTCAGTCTGTCTCTGCCGGGCCCATCTCCTGGGATTACCCAGCATACACAAGGCCAGGATTAGTGGGATCGAGGCAGTGATTCAGCCTTAATCACACTTTAAGCCAAACTCTACAGCTTAACACTAGAGCTGCCAGCCCTGATAGCCTGGGAGCCACGGCTGTGCCCTAGTTTGGTTTTGGGGAGACGGAAGCATCCAACATGAGGAGGTGCCGTGGTGGCAGTCAGCTCCCTGAGGGTGAGTCCAGCCCCATGATACAGCAACAGCATCCCTTGTCCTCACTGGAGCAGGACCATCACTGGCATGGGCTGGGGATGGCCACAGCTGTGTCCTGCAGAGCACTGCTATCCCCAAGGACAGAGATTCTCCACCTCCTGGAGACCTATCCCAGGGCTGCAGCATCCCTGGGGCCCCAGAACATCCCAAACTGTCATTTGTGCCACTGTCTGTTATTCCACCATTTGGCACCACCACACAGGTTGGTGTTTGATTCCATCCTCCTTGGCCCTGCCCTGGGGCTGCTCCATGGGGCCCGGCTCTGCCATGTCCACTTCTTGGCTGCATCCACCAGGTGCTGGGGAGCATCCCCTGCGCCCTCTCTGCGCCATCCCTCCATACAGGGGATCCCCGATCCGGACACTGCATCACCAGCGTGTTCCCCACGGTGCCCCTTACCAGCACCCAGACCCTGCTCCAGCCGCAGGGGTGCTGGGGATGCCCCCAAGCCCAGGGGATGCAGGATTTTTCCTGGCCAAGTCAGCCTGCTCAAGGCTCCTGGATTATAAATATCTCCTGCACACACAGTCTGGCATATTTTTACCTTGGGGAAGGGTGGCAGAGGCTTTGTGCAGCTATTTCAGTGCATGGCTCTGCTCCAAGGGGCATGAAGCATCTGGGCCACGCAGGTCCAGCACCCTGTGGATGAACCCACCGGCAGCCCAGGGATGTGCCGGGCTTTCCCCTGCGCTTCCTGTGAGCCAAGGCCAGCCAAGGAAGGGCCAGGACCACTGTCCTCAGCCAGGCTGCCCCACGGGGATGGCTTCACCCGACAGGGTACTGGCATGGAGAGGAACCAAGCTGCAGCCATTGCTTTCTGAGCCCCTGCTCCGAAAGCAGAAAACTCCTAGCTTTCGGAGCGCACTGACAGGTGCACACCAGTGCGTACACAGCTCACTGCTCCGGGCCCTGAGAGGCTCTGCAGCCGCATTCCTCACCGACCCGGACTGGTTCGATGACAGCCCAGCCCAGGGATGACCTGGATCCATTTTAAATCAGCTGTGATTCACCCAGGCCTTGCTCCTGGCCTCTCCACACACCTCCCGCTGTGCTGTCAGCCCTGTGGTCCCTTTCCCACTGACACGGCCAGGTGCCAGGGCTCGCTAGTGCTGCCTCCTCACTGCCTACGGTTCCGAGGCCATAGCTGCCTGCTCTCTGCACCGTGCCAGCTTGGCATGGTCACCCATGGGCCCTTGAAGGCTTTTCCCCACCGCTGACGAGGTGGCTCTGGGAGCAGGAGCGATGCCCTCGTGCAAGCTCCTGTGCACTCAGCCCTGCGCTGGCTCCCTGTGCCACAGCGTGGGTCCAGGTGTTGGTCCAGGAACAGGGAATCGTTCTGTGCTGGCAGCGACAACCCCTGAGCACACCACAGCCTCCAGCTCCCTCCTGCTGGCAGCCTGTACCACTGCTGCCAGCCCCTACACTGCGTGGCTCCAGAGCAAACCCATGTCCAGGCTGTCTCACATCACCCCATTGCAAGAGGCCAGGAAAACTGACACGGCAGTCAGTGATGTCCGCCGGCATTGCCACTCACCCAGAGACTTCATACTGACAATGTGAACTGGAAATGGGCCGATCTGGCCACTATACTGGGGAAGCCAGGGATTTCAGATCAGGCTTCGACTGTGTAGTTTTGCTTGATGGTTAAAAAGCCTTGGTGCTACTAAACTGAGCAGAAGGGGACAGGCTTGTCTCCACCTCCCCAGAGAGGAGACATATCCAGGGTGTTTATAACCTGGAGGTTATCATCCTCGCCAGGATGCTGCTATCATGGTGATTTCATGCTCCCCTGTGAGTTCACCAGGAGCATGCTGCTGTGGTCAGGGTGAGCCCCTGGGCTGCTCAGGAGGAGACAAGCTTCCACCATCACTCAGCAGTACCCAGCACCCTGAAAGCTCTGCCAAAATGACAGCTGTCACCACCTCACGGCAGGGAGCTGATGGGGTGCCCAGACCGGTACTCACAGGAGCAACACCATGTTTTCTGGGAGCCCACACAAGCCCGGTTCAAAAATGCAACTTCAAATGGGTGACTGGCAAAAATTTGCCTCTGCTGGCTGGAGCATGTGGGGCCAGGCTGGCCTGGGGGCTTTTGCCAAGAGGAAGGGCTGCTGGGGAGAGCCTGCCTAGGTGCCATGGTCCTAGTGGGGCTCTGAGAGCCTCCCAGTACAACCACTTCCACATCTGCCCACCACAGAGGTGGCTGGCAGGTACGTCACTGGCCGCCACCACTGCCAGCACAGCCCAAACGTGGAGCCACGAGTACCGCAGGACATGGCTCATCTCCCTTGTTGGGAAGGACAGATCTGGCACCATTCTCTGGATCCAGTGTCCTTCACTGGCTCGCTCCCTCTTACCCTTCTTCTGGATGATGACCCTGAGGAGGGGATTGGCAGAGGACAGGGCTTTATGGTAGTTGTCATCGTTGTTAATGGGCAGGAGGTCGCCATGGATGTCCGTGTAGCCCAAGAGCACATCCACCCGTGGGATCTGGTGAACTTTCTGCAGCAGGCGGTAGAAGTCCTGGAAGCTGCCCGTGCCAGAGCGCTTCATGGCAAAGCGGCGAAATTCAGCGTCAAACTGCAGGGGAGGAGGAGGAGGAGAAGAAAGAAGAGGAAGAAGATGAGGCTGGGCAGGGCTAGCTCTGGCTGGCAGGACCGATGCAGGCAGGGCACTGTGCAGAGATGCCCCGGGGCAGGAAAAGCTGGGCAATGCCAGCTCCAGAGCCCCGGAAGCACCCAGGCACTGGTGCTTGTCAGCCAGAGCCCTTCCCAGAAGCAAAATAAAAGAAGCGGAGCTGTTTTCCTGCTCAGACAGTGATGGAGCAGAGAGGTGCCCACACAGCAGAGGAAGGACCCTCCAGCTCTACCACCAGCCCACCAGCCACGGCAAGCACCATGCTACCGGGAGGCTCTTCCCTGTGGCACAGGCACTGCCGTAGCACCTGATGAGCAACAGCATTAATTATTGCCTCCTTCAATCACGACAAAGCGAAAGACAATTAAGAACAAGCTAAAGAACACTGCTGTGAGGATAGCGCTGCCCAAGGAGGGGTCACACTGCAGTTGTGGGGGCAGGCAATGGCTCTTCGTCCAGGGAAGGCGGCACTGCGCACCCCGCCGGGCAGGAAGGGACATAGCTGGGCGAGCAGACAGCCGGACAGGGGTGCAGCAGGGGAGTTCGCACAGCTGGGTGAGCACAGGGCTGCATGGGTGGGCACAGCTAGGCAGCGGTGCACAGCTGGGTTAGAGTGCACCAGGTGAGTGAACATCTGGGTGAGCGTACATATCTGGGGAGACCACATCTGGGGAGGCCGCACAGCCACGCGGATGTGCACATCTGGCTGCACGGCACGGAGTTCATGCCTTGCTGGGGATGCACATCTGGGTGATGGCCCAGCCGGGGATGTACGTGTCCTGGCGAGCACGCACATCTAGGAGAGGGCACACCTGGGCGAGGTGCGCACCGAGGGTGTCCGCACACCCGGCCCACACGCACTGGCGAGGCCGTCCCGCACACCGGCGCTGCCGGCCCCGCGCACCGGTGAGGGATCGCCATCTGGGCGAGAGCTCCCCGGCGACGCTCCCGCGG
>VWZK01015289.1:175415-219260 GCA_013396935.1 Baryphthengus martii | reverse complement strand
CCATTGCATCAGCTGCCCGGTGGGGGCGTGGGGCGTGCTCCGACCGCGCTGGGCTTGTTTTGGGACGTCGCTCGGTTCCTGCTTACCTATTAACTGTCGTCCCGTGGCCGCCTGTTCGGCGGGGAGCCCCCTCGCACCGGCTTTGGGCCAGGGCGGCGAGTTCGGTAGCGGGCGCCGAGGGGAGGGGTGGGCAGCGCCGGGGGCATCGCTCCGACCGCCGAATTGGCCCGTGGGCGGAGGGGCCTTCTGGGTCGTCTTTGAGAGCTCCTAGCCCGTTGAGCTCGATCTACGTGCAGCGGGGCCACTGGGTTCGCGGAGATGTTTGAGGGGGAAGGTGCAGAAGTTTGGGCTCTTGCCGAGCTGGGGGTCCCGCGGGCTGGCGCCGGAGGGGCTCGATGGGCTCTGCAGGGCTGTGCTCCCCGCGCCACCCGGTAGACGGTCTTTCGGCAGGAGGAGGTGCTGAGAGCCTGGTATTCCCTGGGAGCACGGTGGCTGCCCAGCAACTAGGACAGCGTCCTTCCCCTGCTGCCGGGCTGCAGTGGCGAGGCTCTGGGTGAACAGTTGTTAGGATGCATCCAATGGAGTGTTACACATTTACTTGACACCACCTGCAGTGCTGATTAGATCAGATATTGTTCCAAACCTCTGCATCTGGGAAACACAGATGTTTTTCAGGAGTGTGAAAGAAACAGCAGGTAACACAGTTTTTTTCCAAAGGGATGCCTCCTATCCTCTTGCTGATTTAGACCTTGGTGATCTTGCACTTCAATATTTCATGGTTTTCGCCTTGCTAGTTGAGTTTAGATGTGCACCTCTGATTGTACACGGTGCTTCCAGCTGCCCACCTCTGTCTTGTCTAGTTGTGAGCTGGGTCAGCCAGTGCTTGCATGTGCTTGGCAGAGCAAGTCATCCTGTTCCTCCTTTTCTTTCTCCAAAGCCTGAAGAGGACCAAAAGCTGATTTATGCTGGGAAGCTGCTGCATGATCATCATTATCTGAGGGAGCTGCTGCCAAAGGTATATATAAAAGAACCCCCACTCTTACGATGTGCTGAAATATATCAAGAAAAGTGATTAACATGTCTTCCCTTACATTTCAGCATGGGGAGCTGCACACTCTTCACTTGATATACAGCTTGAAGACTCCTGCAAATGTCCAAGAAACCAACACAAAGGTACTTACCTGAAGCTGGCATAGTGCTCTGAATCTTGGGGTGGTGAATAAAAATGGGAAGTGTCAAATGGCTAGTTTAAAGTTCACTGATACTGGAGGTTTTTCCTGCTGCTGCAATGGCAGCATTATTTTTTGATGACTTGTTTAAGGATGTGAGGATGTACTTGGATTAAACTGAGTGAGAAATTGATTTTACAGTTCATTGGTAAAGATTCTCATGATATCTGTTTAATATTGAAACTCTACTCTAGTTGTAACACACAGCTCGGGAGAAATGCTTGCTGGTAAATGCAGCTTTATAAAATAAACCTGGGACTTGTCAAGTCCCAGGCTTTGTTGGACAGAACCTATGCTTGTGGGCAGAAGATGCAGTATTTACATGGTTCTAGGGCGTGGAGAAGGAATAGGCTGTTAGCTGAGGACACTTTGTGCTCATTAAGGACTGAGCCTGTGGAGCAGGAGCCAAGGAGGAGCCTTAGCACTTGAACTGAGCACTTGCTGGTCTGAAGCGCAAATGGCCAAAACCAATTTTTATTTTCAAGTGGATGTGCTAATATGTCTAGGGGCATGTTTATAGTGCCCATTTTAGGTATTTTGAGCTTGTCTTAACCATGTCTGGTGGCTTAGATGTGAGTCTGTTTTGGTCTGGATGTTATACAGATGTATTGCCACAGAACTTGAATTCTGTGCACAGCAGTTTGTGTGTGCAAGCACAAACTTATCATGGCTAAAAAGGCAAACTATCCTGAGTGCAGTTCTTGGTTTCTTCCAATCATACTTTTATAACCAGATGGGACCTGGCTACCTCCATAAAAATTAATACTGGTGTAGATCTGGTGAAAGTGAAGAGTAGCACCAAGTTGGTTTTACACACCAGTCGCTTTTTAAGGAGGATTAAAATACTGATAGAGGTGCCTGTGGCATAGTGCCCAAGAGCAGTGTCAGCACTGGCATCGCCTGGGGGCACTGCCCAGGACAAAGTGAGAGCTGTGTAGTGGTTGTAAAATAACGAGTGTGTTCTGTGTGATGTAACCTCGTTGCATAAGGTTTGTGTAGTGCCGTGAATAAACTTCATGAACTGCATTGCTGTCCCCAGGTTAAAGCTGATCAGCCAAAGCAATTGTCAGGACTTAGTCAAGAACCGTCTTCCTCAAATGGTGACAGACTGAGATGCTTCTCTGATGGCCAGGCTTCAGCAGAAGCCGGTAACAGGTAAATACAATTTTTTTACGCTTATCACTAAGATTTTTAAAACACTAGTTTTGTGTTGGGTGCCAACTCCTCATGCCACACATACTGTTATAAGCCCCTAGACCATGGGCGAAAGATGATGAGATTATACGTAAAAGCTTTCATGGACATGGAAGAAGCTAAAGGAAAATGTGCTGCTCTGTTAGTTGAAACTTTTGCATTTATTCATGGGGGCAAAGACACGTCTTTAATACTCCAGAAGGAAGGATTAACTTAGCTTCTGCCACTTTGTGCACCCAAATGCAATTTACATTGTCCTGTGATAAATGACTCTTGCACTTTGTTGGGTATTTGCTAATGAGTGTGTTTGAATTTTGACCAAGGCTGGAAACAACTCAAGATCCCTTCCAGAGCGTAGCACCTGACTTCTCTGCTTACACAACCTACACCATGCTCCAGATATCCTGGTTTCAGCAGGTTTTTGCAAGACAATTTTACATGCAATAGTAAGTTTTCTGTTGGAAGCTACCTGTGGGAAGTAGAAACTGTATTACAAACTTCTGGCAGTTCTTCTTCTTTTGATGGTGGTTGGAAGACTTTTGTTGTAACTTATGCTGGATGGTGGGATGCAGCTCTAACTTGTGTGGAGCTTGGCTTACTGCTTAGCCCAGTGGGTTTGAATGTTGCAAGCTACAGATCTGACTCTTTTGATAGGGAGGGCAGGTGTCTAGAGGAAATGTAATGCTATTGATGGGTCTTAGCTCTTCACCATTTTGACTGCTTAAAGTAGCACACAGAGCACTGACTGGAAGTCAGTGGCAGAGGTAAAGCTGAGACTTGCAGAAGCCACCTAGACTACCTTCAGATTTCTCTAAAGAATGGTTTTTGCAAAGTATTGAAATTATTCATAAAGTAGAAGGTGCCTGCTTTGACTGGCTCAAGTCACTATGCAACTGTTACAGATGGAACTAAATCTTGGGTTTAACCTTTCTGTAGCCTCTAAACTCGATGCTTTCTGCTTGCATGTGATCTGACTCTGTACTTAGATGGACAGATTTTCAGCATCTGTTAAGCGTGGAAGAATTTGACTGAGCCTCATTCTGTTCTTTGTATCCTCTGGTTTCAGCTTGGCTTCTACTGCTGCATCTGCTGACCCACCCTATCCACAATGGTCTCAGGAGATACCAGTGGCACCAATCACACACCCAGCTCCTCTCCCAGACTCATTTTCTGCACAAAATCAGCCTGGAAACCAGAATGATGCTGCTCAGGCTAATGCAGCAGTCAACCAGAACTTGCAGATGAATGCCCAAGGGGGTCCCCTCATGGAAGAAGAGGAGGAGGGTGGCAATCGAGATTGGTTGGACTGGCTCTATTCAGCCACACTGTTCTATGTTTTTGTCAACATCATCTATTTCTACTCCAGTGTCAGCAGGTTCCTCCTGGTTACAGGTGGCACCATTCTGATGTATCTGTAAGTGTGTGGTATTAATATCGACTGTTTTATTCAGAAATGTTTTACTGAAGCTCTGCTGTGGTTGACTTGCTGGCAGTTGAGCTTTACTTGGCTCTTGTACCTGATGGTACACCTCTCTCCTGGTTGAACTCAATATTTAGCAAAAATAGAAGTATACCTTAGCCTGGATTAAATGAGGGGGTGGGAATAGGTGATCTTACCTAGTTTTTGTACTAATGCTTCTGGTGTGGCTAGCTTTCCTCTTAGAAAGTCTTTACTTAAGACCTAAGTTGCTGTCAGTGTAAAACCCCAACAGCTTGGCAGTGTCGAGCAGACAGACCTGTAGATTCACTGTAGTAAATGACAGTTGCTTGTTGGGAAAGAAGTGTTTAAAGTCTGCAAAGATGGTCTCACCTGCTTGCTAAGTCCTGTACCCACACAGGTTTTTCTGCTGGGTTTTCTCTGGAGAGCAGACCAAGTTTCACTGAATGAAGTGTCCTGAGTTGTCTTTGAGCCTCTCTAGGCGTAAATGAATCTTAGAAGCACAATAAAGATAATGGGTCCTCAGCTGACATGCTTGGGATGTCTTCTCTGAGAAGGATAATTGTCCTCTTATATTCTCTGCTATACCAATGAAACAAGTGCTGTAAGCCTGTGAATTGTTGTTGATAGGTCTAGGAGTTGAAACTGGAGTAGCTCAAACGATCAACTCTTTCAGCCTCTTAGTGGACTGGAAGACTGAAGGTCAATTGTTTCAGTAAGAGTCTTTAAATTTTACTATTGATAATTCTAAAGTATAACTTTCAACAGTTTGAGTTACAATGTGCAGGTGGTGTGGAGACACAGACCTTAGATGTAGAAGGTCTGTGTAGCCCGTTATGTTTTGGTAAGGCTGTGCTGTGCTTTGTGTATTCTTTGTACCCTCTTCCAGGGTGCGTACAGAGGATTCACCCAGGGGGGTACCTAGCATGTAAATGAGCAAGCTTTTTGTACCTCTAGCAGCATTGTAGCTACAAACATGGAACTAGTGCTGCTTAGTTTGAATGCAGCAGGTGCTCAGTCCTCTGTTCTTACTTCATGGTTTGCTAACAGGAGGCTTTGAAAGGCCTTACTGAGTCAGGGCATAAAGACTTTATGCTGAAGTTAGTCTGCAGCTCTGAGGAGTCAGATGGTACTCGAACTGCTGGTGTACCAGAGTAATGTTTAAGCAGTATTGATGAAGTATTGTGTTCTCCAGGCACCATGTTGGATGGCTTCCATTTCAACAAAGACCAGTTCAGCCCTTCCCAGGCAATGTTCCTCCTCAAGCTGCTATAAACCAGGACCAGAACAATAACTTAGAGGTATTGTCTTGCTTTTTTTTAAACCAAGAGCATGAAACCCTGTGAAGCTTTACTTTCAGTTTACTAATTACACATAGTAGCAAAAACTTTTCTTTAAACTTGTCAGAAACTATCTTCATAGGGGAAAAGTTGCCAGCCTGAGTTTTCCTTTGGTGTAGCTAACTTCTGTTCTACAAAATTTCAGACTGAATCAGAATGTCTTGGGTTTGGAAGGAACCTCCAGAGGTCATCTAGTCCAGCCTCCCTGCAGTCAGGAGGGACATCCTTAACTAGATCAGGCTGCTCAAAGCCTTATCAAGCCTGTCTCCAGGGATGGGACCTCCACCACCTCCTGGGGCAACCAATGTTATTTTCAATTGCGTCAGTCCTTTGGGATGTTGTAGTGGAGTGGCCTGTCACAGGCTGAGCAGGTTCTGTGACTGAAGACAGGCTGGACTGGTACCTCAGTTGGCAGGGTTTGAGTAGTTGAGTGATCTGAGTCTTGCTTCAAGCTGACACTTACTGTTGATGTCAGTGAACATTAATGAGTTGTAAATACATAGTTCACCTGATCTGGTGTTTCATGTCTGCCCTGAACAGTGTTGTTGAGCACACAGTGTGACAGAACCAGTAACACTAGTGCAGCCTGGTTGTTTAACTTTGTGGTTGCTGGGAGATACTTGCAATCTTTTTATAATCTGACAGTGACATCTGGGTAACAAAACATACTGTTTGACATTTGCTTTTTCTAATGCATTTTTGGAATAATCTCATTTACCAAATACCCTTTATTTTGGCAGGGGGGAAATGCAGGCAGAGCAGATGAATCTGAGACATCTCCTGATGACGGACAAATTTTACAAGAACTACAGCAGGCTAATCCTTCATTTATGAGCATAGCTTGGGTTTTTGTCAAGACTTTTTTTGCATCCCTCCTTCCAGAAGGACCTGGAGTGACCCGCAACTGACTCAGCACCGGACTACTTGTCTGAAACAGCCGTGGGCTTTAGTCTACCTGAGTGAATTGAATGCTCCAAACCAGGAATGAAAGTGGATGACACTTTCTCTGGCTTTCACTGACCAAGCAAATGAAGCTGCAAGAAACCTTAAGTTATTAAAGCCTAGAGACTGAGATTCTTGCCCTCATTCCAAAGGACTTTGTTCTGTAGCGTATATTTGGTACCTCTGTAGAGGCTTGGCATTATCAACTTGCATACTGAATGCACAGGCTCTAAGCAGGCATGCAAAAAAGTTAGAGAAGCAAATTGCTTCTTATATGCAATGTGATTCCTGTTGGAATGTTTCAAATGCTGTTTAAGTTACACTGAGTGTAGGATCACAAAAAATTGCTAGATATGCATTAACAGATTTTTAGGAAATATCTACTGTTAAATTTCTTTAATAGTTTAAATTTTCTGTGCAAATTTTTCTATGAAGGACGTATGGTGCAATTTCCTTGTTGGACAGAGTGGAGGACTGTTAAGACAGTGACCTCTTGATGATAAGCAATTACCTTGGAGTTACAGGCTCTATTTCATGCTGCCAAATTCAGATAGCTGAACCTCAAGGCTTAGTTTCCTCCTCTGCTAAATCATGGGAGAAGAGTAAAGCGAGTTCAACTCTATCTAGCAAGAATATATGCAAGACAAACTTCTTCACTGCTTTTGGATGTGGAGTGAAAGCAATCAGACCTGTATTCAGCTTTGTATTCTCACTGAAGAGCAACTCTCTTGAATTACTTCATTGTGTTCCCTTTGATTTCTGACATGGTTAAGGGCTTTGATTCCAATAAAATCTGCAGCCATTGATATCCATACTTGTATGCACTGTACAGCAATTGAAAGACTACAGTGCAAAGCAGGATGTGCTCTGTTTAGTTTTAATGAAAAATCATAAATGAGTTGGGATATGAGGGGAAAACATGTTCAGAGAGCCTTAAACTCAGCTCCTTTGGCGTATCCTTCAGCAACCTTTAGCATTCAGAGTGCCTTGAATGGCTTCTGGTTTGTTAAATCACTGAAAGCTGCTCTCAAAGGCTGTGAATGTGTTGGAACAGGTAGTTCTGTGGGCATGGGGAAGTTTGGTGTTTGGCCCCGCAAGCCCAGCACGTGACACAAGACACTGCAATACACTGTCTTGGCCTGAGGATTTAACTTGGCTTGAAATGTGCTGTCCAGGAACGACAGCTACTTGGGAAACTTGCCATGCTGTTCCTCAGAGCTTCCTGCAGTTGGCAACACTGAGAAATGTCTGGTCACAGTTAACATGTGTGAGTTGGTACAAGCTGTTGTAACAGGCTAACTGGTAATGCCTGATCTTAGATCAGACTGATGTTAGATGTGATTTGTTGGTGTTACTGGCAATAGCAAGTTTAATCTTAGTGATGTGTGTTTGGCTTTGAACAATTTCCTTGCCAAGCCTCAAAGTAGTTTTTCTGCCACCTCTTCAATTTGCTGGAGACTTGGGGAGGATGGGTAGGACAGTGGTAAAATTTAGCAGTAAAGTCTTTAAATATAGAATGAAGACATCTGAGAGGAAGTGATTTTTGTTACTTTAGGTATACTCTGCATAAGCCTTTCAGGATGGTAGAGGTAGTATACCCTCATTCTTGCCTTACTTGTGGTATGTCTGCCTGTGCTCAGTAGTGCATTTTGTGGGTGATGGATTTTTCTTCAGGGTGTACCTAATCATCACATGAATGTCTCAAAGAGCCTCAAATCAGTAGATATGCCTGTGTCCTATCTTGGGAGGAGAGAGTATTTCTTGGCAGCCAGAAAAACTTTTGGTAGGGTTTAGGCAACAAGCACTGAGTGCTGAATTACTTGTGAAATGTCTAATCTGAGAAGTTGCTGGAGACAGTGAAACATCTCTCGAAGCTTTTGCTACTCCCACAAGCAGGCAGATTGGTTTAAAATTAGCTGGAAAACTAATTAAGCACAGCTAATGGCACTGGAAGGATGTAGGGAAGGTACTGGACCTTAAAATGTTTCCTGGATGGCTCAATGCCTCTGGCATTGGGGTGGAGGGAAGCTGTGTCTACAGTAGAGGACACTGGGCAAATGTGAAAATAAATACCAGGTAATTCTGCAGACTTGGCCGCCAGTGCTGCACCTGAGCAGGACCACTGGGAAGTCAGAGCAGTGCTTGGCTGAGGGCTCAGGACCACACCACACAATGCCACCTAACCCCAGGCTGGCTCAGTCACTGGTGCCCTAACTCCTTTACTAATCCCTAACCAGGGAAGGTCTCAGCTTTGCCTGAAACAGCCTGGGAGCAAGTGGGGACAACCAGGGGGTGTGAGCAGTGGAAGGAACTGAGGCACCTCAGCCTAGAGGAGGGACAATGTAAACAGTGATGGCAAGGAAGGGGAAATAGCCTGTAGGTGAAGCAGTGAGCATGGACCTTAAATTAGTTGAGGGAATTCAGATTCCACATTAGGAAAAAATTAGTCTTGATACTTCCAGAGCAAGGCTGCTGAAAGTGTAAGAATCCCAGAGAGGTTTACTAGGAGTAACATGACCTGTGCTGGGACAGAGGTTGTAGAATACAAAGGCCCTCAAAGCTGTGGGTTTAGGAAGCTGGGCTTGTCTCGGCTCGCACTTCAAACTGTGGTTCTACTGCTAGTTTAAATCCTCAGTGCTTGTGAGTACAACTGCAGCTGTCATACCTGGCCAACCGTGGGATGGTTCACAGGGTGGCAAAGAGCAGCAGAATAAAATCAGTTTCTCTGCTGCTTTGTCTCTTGCTTCTGGCAGCTTCCCCCACTTGAGAGCAGATCTGTTCTTGCTGGAAAACAAAGTGAAGGATAAATGTACACTCTTCTTGCTGCAGAAACATCTGACAGGTCCTGTTTGTCATCAAGGGTATGCTCCTGTCCTCATTTCATGAAACAATCTCATGAGAATGAGGTTGTGGCTGAACAGATAAACTCTGTGGGTGTGACTTCCCCTGTACACTAAAGGGCTGTTTCACTTGTGCATGTGCTTATTTCTGTTCTTAGCAGCTAGGGACATCCCAATAGTTGTGCACTTGCCCAGCAAAGTGTTACAATCTCACTCTGGTCTTTGCCCTGTGATTGTTTTCTAGCTGTGAGGATGGTGGGATTTGCAGAGCTATGCATCCAAAGGGGTTGTCAGGCCAGCTAGAGGCCATCCCAGGGCCAGTCCCCTGTTACATTACCAAGCACAGCAGCTGCACCTTCATCACATAGTTCTTAATGTCTGGTATTATTTAAGGTTGTCAGTGTCAAATGGAGTGGTATCATGCAGGCAGACCAGGCCTGGGGTGTGTTCAGGGTCACAAACCTTCAGTGAGTGGCTTGAGGCCAGTTAATGCTCAGCCACCTGCCAAGGAGAGTTGGGCAAATTCTGGGAGATGCTGCTTCTATGTCTTGTGTCTGCTCAGTGGCCTGTGCTGCAGGGGAACTGCCTGGAATTTCTTAGGTTAGTACTGAAGGTTTTATTTGCTTTTTTGTCTAGATTTGACAGTGCAGAATCAGTGCTGCAGAGTGTAACTGGCTGCTCTTCCAGCCTTTGACATGGCTGCCCTTGGCCACCTGTGTGTGCCACTTTGTTTCTGGGAGGTTGTGTTTTTGGGAGGTTGTTGCTGGTGATACTAGTATGGAAGACATCAGGTTGATTTCAGGAGAATTTTGTGGAGATGGTTATGTGAGACTTCATTGTTCAAACCCTCATGGGTGGCTTATCCTCCCAAGTGATGGTCTGTTAAAATCTCTCAATTCACAAACTGGAGTTTGTGAACTTATTTGCTGCTTAATATCAAGCCTGTCATGATCAGTTTTTAACTGTAAGAAATAATAACCCCTCTTCAAAGCTGAGTCTCTCTTCAACCTAGGATTCCTCCTGCTGGGGCATGACAGCACAATCCTGGACAATGCAAAGCATGTGGTGGCAGTCTCCTCGGGCTGCTGCTGAAAGTGTGGGATGGACTGTGGCCTTGTGCTGCTGAGCACCGGATCTGAGTGAGATTAAGAGCTCTGGTTTTGGGCTTGCCCTCCTGCCATCCCAGGGCTGACCTGCTATATGAGTCCTGGAGGTGGTGCTAGAGTCCAGCCCGCTGATGAGCAGAGTGCAACCAGGCCACCTGAAAGGCTATCTCAGGAAGCAGCTGCAGGGTAACACGGAATGTTTGGGTCAATGCACCACAAAGATTAATGGTGCTGTGCTGTACCTCTGCTCTAGATAACGTGGGGAAAAACAAACCTCTGTTACAGGACAATCACCAGTAAGGTGGTGAGCACTTGTGTGTGCATGGCCTTCAAATAAAGCCTGACACAGCAAATACTTATCAGAACATCTTCCAGCATCCCATTTGTAAGCACTACACAACCATTTGGGCATGTAATATTTCTTTTAAAGCCTGCCCTGCCTCCTGTTATCCAAATGTAACCTTTTGTGGAGTTTTTCAATCTGACTTGCCTTCTGCTAGCCTGACCTTGCACACAGAGGAGGGGGGGGCTGCAGTGTCCTTGCTGCCATGGCCTCTGCCTGGCTACTCAAGGGCAGGGATGCTCACAGCACCTTCATATTCCATATGCTTTTGTAGGTGGAAAGTCTCCAGCCTTTCTGTTCTTGCTGGAAGTCAATGCCCTGCAGTCCTCTGTCTTCCCTTGCTCTCAGCTCATGTTGCCTGCCAGCAGAAGCCTCTGAAGCAGTGATGGAGTAGGGGAGCTGGCTATAGGGGGGCTTTAAATACACTACATCTACTTATGACCAGCACTCTGGTGCTGGGTTCTTGGTCTTTATCCACCCTGGGACACCTGTGATAAATACACTGGTATCAAAATGCCTTGGTTTTCCCTTTCTTCCTTGCTGGTATGAATTACTGCTCTGGGCAGAGGAGTGGCTGTGGCCTTCTGGGTCCTGCTCTGCTTTCATTCCCAGTGACCCCCACCAGCCTCAGCAGGGCTGCTTCCCTACTGTAGTGTCTCTTCCAGAACTGTTCCAGTAAAACCTAAACTGTGCATGACACTCCTGAGCTTATGTCCTGCAGTGAGTAGGAGTATGTCCTTCATCTACCACAAGCTGCAGGGAGGATACAGGCAGATGTGCTCACGTGACACACAACAATGTCATGTCTCTGACTGGTTTAAGTGTTTCACTGCTTCTGATGTTTGTGCTGCAGCGCCCAGGGTACCCCCTCTCAGCCCAGGCCTTGGCCACTCCACTGACATGTGAATCATGAGCTACTCTGGAGGGCTGGGCACTTGAGAGCCGTGAGCTGAAGGGCAGAAATTAGAGCTGTTACAAGGTTAAATTTAAATTTGAATTGAAACCCTTTTATAACATGTCTGTGCCCTGTGCAGCTTCCCTGTAAAGAGGCCTCCTCACCAGGGCAGTGAGGATGGTGGCTTTGACAGTGACACTGCGCTGCTGTGTGGTAACTATGCTGGTCAGATGCTTCCCATCTTTATACATGCTTTCAACATTTAATCCTTCATTTCTACTGCAGAATCGGCTCGCAGCAGGCAACCTGTGCCGGGCTGCTTCCCTGGAGAAGTCTGGAGAAAGCCTGCTGATGCTTGGTTTCCCTTGGCGGGTCAGTGACCGCCAGTGCCTCCTGCGGGGTACCTGAGGCCATTCACCTTCTCAACTCAGGAAGAAAACAGCACGGCAGGATTGGGGCTGTGGGACAGTGGGGCTCCCTGGAGGAAACATGCTCGCTTGGCATGGGGAGGATGAGGTGTCTGTCAGGGAGAGGAGGGAGGCTGAAACCTTGTCCTGTTCAGGGATGTCAAGTGTGCTCCTGAGGCATTGACACAAGCTCACCTGCCCTTCTCCATCACCCTTGCTGCTGAAATAACCTTACTCCTGTTTGTTCTGGAGCTCCGGCTCCACAAGAGGGGTGCAAGGGGATAGTGGTGTGCAGGGTAGGTGTGCATGAGGAACAGATGTGAACTTGGGTGTCTAACATTTCCCAAACAGCAGCTGAGAGGCTGGGTGCGTGAAAAGTTCCAGCTTAGTGGTTTCTTCCTTATCTGGAAGATAGCAAACAAAGATGGTCCACAAATCTAGCCAAGAGGCAGAAAGCATCTCAGTCCCGTGGTCATAGAGCTCTCCAGGGATGGGGCAGATGTGGATTCACCCAGCAGTAGCAGGAGGCACCCCTTTCCCAGGAGCACGCTGATTTCCCCAGTGTGCCTAAAATCAGTGCGGGGGGGAGCAGTTAATAACGTGGCTGTCTTTTGAGCAGGGCTTTGCTGAGAAATTGCTGTAGGAATGCAAAATACAGAATTATGTGAAGAGCAAATAATGAACTTACTGGAGGCAGAGTGTGAGACTGGTCCCATCACCTTTATCCCCTCCAGCTTTCTCCATTCTCTTCGATGCTTGCATGTCCTGAGTTAAAACAGTCTTGGCAGGAGAGCCAAATCCTGCAGCCCAAGTGCCTGCTGCCTGGGACTTGAAGAGTGTTAAGGAAACTATAGGAAGATTAGGAAACGTGTGATGAGTTTTGATAACTGGAGGAAGCAGGTCATGTCCTGCTTCGAACAAGGGCTCCTTGGATGTATGAAAGCAGCCTTTGCCACAGTCGAGAATCAGTCGGTCTCGTTGGTGCTTTCCATTCTGGCCAAAGATGCTCTGGGCTGGCAGGATGAGGCTGGGAACCTTCAGGATCTTGCTAGTGCTTGTTCACGCGTCAGCAGCCTGTGAGTTTGGGCCCTTCCCTTACAGCACCACGGGGATCGTTTGCAGAATGACCAAGCCCGCAACATTGCTGTGTAAGTGCCGGCTGTACGGGGCTTCGTTTCCTCCCTCTCCATCAGAAGTTAGCAATTTATCAGCCAGGTGAGGGGGTTTCTCACTTCCCCATCTGGTGTGGAAACCCTTTATCTAGTAACAGGTGTGTACCTACCTGCCTGGGTGCACGGGTTAAAGCATAGGCACCTGAACTGAATAGGCTCAACTTGAAGGAGCTAGAAAATTGTTCCTTAGCTTGAAGTTTTAGCTGTGTTCCTCACTGGGCTCTGGTGTGTTGGAAGAGCTAGGGCAAATGTGGGTTTGGTTTCTCACCTCGCCACAATCTCACCTTGCTGCAATCTCATCTCTTGGGGTCAGTCTGCAGAAGGAGAAAAATGGGGTTTCTCTGCTCCTGTGTTTTTATTTGCAAGGATCTGGGGGCTTTGTGGGTGGAGAAGAACAATTAGTGTTTCTGTAAAGGTCGGTGACAGCTTTGTCCCATCCCCTCCGACAACGGTACATGCAGAGGAGGGTGCTGGGTCAAACTAAGAGAGGGCATTTCTGGAACGCAAAAAAATCCTCTACAAGCACGTGCCTGTGGCCAGGGCTGGAATGGGCTGAATAACGTTAGGAAAATTGGTACAGAAACTTGAGTCTCAGAAATTTTCTTTTGGAGACCCAACAGCTGAGATGAGGTGTGTGAAAGCTGGGCTTAATTCCCTGGGAATGGTCCCACTGGTGACTGTCAAGCCACACATGCTGCCGTCCCCAGCTGCCATCAGCTGTTAAAGTTAGATTTTTAAAATTTTATTGTTTTTAAATTTACTCTGAAGTTACATATAGTGCTTTCTTAATCTAATAGAAATGCCTTGGATAAAACTCTTTGGTAGTGCTTTAATCCAGGGCGCAGAGCTGACTTTGCAGCCAGGAGAGATGGTGATTTGGTATGTTTGCCCCTTTTCTTCCATCGACAGTGAATCAGGAAACAGCGCAGGTCATTCAAGCAGCGTTCAGAAATGCCAAATTCCCAAATATCACCGGGGAAAGGTCCATGAGGCTCCTCGGCAAGGTGGCCTATGAGCTGACCAAGTGAGTATCTCTTGCCTTTTTTTTTTGCCAGGGGAGGTGTGGGCTGACAGAGAGGAATGGGAACAGCCCTTCCAGGGAGCTTTGATCCAGCAGTCCTTGGGGCAAGCAAAGATTTCAAACAGAGCCAATGCAGTTTCTGATCCATCCCTCGCAGACAATTTGCACGTGCATGGTTAGGCTACTGATGTGTTATTTAAGAGCTTTTCTAACTCGGTGGGCACACAGTGAGACAGCGCATAGAGCACGTCTGACCACGGGGATGGGGAGCTCTGTCCGTGGCGGCTGGAGCTCCCGACGCCTCTTGCCCGTAGATGGTGCCTATGGCATAGGGACCCGGCCAGGGCTGCCGGAGCCACCTTTGGCAGCAGGATGTCATTTCGCTGCGCTTTGAGAACAAGGCCGGGGTTCACTGTGTTATTTGAGGACAAAAAATGCCACGGTGTAAGGGCAGGACAGATTTCCTGCTGTGACTGCAGCTGACACGGGGTACTGCAATAAAACTGGCCGCTTTCCTGTTTAAACTGCTCCCCTGCCTCATATCCCGACGTCGCTGGGGAGGAGCTGTGCACTAGGCTGAGTGAAAGCACCCTCATCCTTGTGTGTGGCTCCTGCGATTTGCAAAGATTCCTGAGTGGGCCATAGGCACAGGCCCTCAGACGCCCAACACTCTCAGGAGCAAATGTTCCTCTCCTGGTCACAGCCCTGGGGCTGGGGACAAACGGCTTTCTGTTGTTTCCAGCATCCAGGTCAATGACTTGTCCATAGAGCAGAGCGAGGTGGAGCTTAGGGAGGACAATGCTATTCACATTGCCATTAAAAATGTGACAGCCTTCTTCAAAGGGACCCTGACCTACGGCTACGCGGGGGCCTGGTTGTAAGTACCTGGGAGCTGACTGCTATGACCACTCTATGCACTTGGAGTGGGGGGAAAAATGGGGCTTTGTGCTCCCGTTCTCAGTGGTTTGCAGCAACTTAAAGCCAGAGTATTTGATCTGGGCTGCCATGTGCTGGGCTTTTGCACACTGCAGTGCAAAGACCGATGTCTGAGGTGTTATAAAACCCACCCTGCAGCTGATGTGGGCTCAGGGAGAAGCGGTTCTCAGGACAGGTTGCTAAATATCCTCTCTTCTGCCGTTACAGTTTGCAGCTTTTTCATTCGGTTGATTTTGAAATCGAGTCTTCCATCGACCTACAAATAAACATTAAACTGAGTAAGTAACAGTTGGGGATTGCTGGCTGTGGGGGCCTTTGTGTGCACTGCCTCTGGAGCATCAGGACAGACATGGTGGTGGGCAGAGAGCCTGGGCCAGCTCTGCTCACCTCTGTGGAGACTGGATGGCATCCAGAGGCTGGAAGTGGGTCTCTGCTGCCCTGGGCGCACAAGCTAGGAGACAACGTGACCCTCAGAGACCTCGTAGTTTTAATAGGTCAAGCAGATGAAGCTGATATGAAATCATTTTAGCAAAGTAATGCTGATTTACACCAGCAGCAAGTGAAGAATGATCTGGCCTTCTGGGCTCTTTTCAGGACTGGCTTTTCAGAATGACTTGAAAAAGACGCATGGGGATGGTTCAAAAGAGTAATCCAAATGAGGGCTTTGGTGTGGAAGTTTTGAATGTTCTCACAGTCCACTTTTTCAGCTGTCTCCTGGTCAGGCTCAACGTGTGCTCTGGGAAATGATGCCTCTTCCTTGGGAAGGTCAATAGATTTAGACTAGAAAAGGGACAGAGGCAAACTATGTTCTTCGACCTCCCACAAGGGATGAGAGGGATGTGAGTTATTACATGTACCTCAAAACACGTTTTCCTGCCTCAAAATGTATATTCCTGGTAAGATCCCAGGGAGAAGGCTGCATGAAGCTCTGAAAGACAGTATATTGCAATTTCCGAACTTTTTGCAGCATGACTCAATTTCTTCCCCGCTTGTGGGTTGCACATACTGCTCAGGTTCTCCTAGGTGATGTTAGAGGACAACTGAGCCCCTGACAAAAGGAGGGAGGTATCCAAATGAAGTGTGAAGAAGGATGCCTGGTAGAGTAGCTTGGCTGGAGCTCTGAGCTGGAATCCTCCATCCAGGTGCAAGGTAGCCCCATCTGCCCTGACTTTGCAGGCTCTTGAATCTTTTGGAAACATTCTCTCCCACCCCCCTCCCCCCACAGGAGGTGTGAGGAGCTCTGGCCATCTGCAGCGATGCCCTTCTCCGGTGCAAACTGCACTTGTCCTTCTTGTCTCAGTAGCAAAGTAGCTATTTGTTTTTATTTTTTCCTTTCATCCTATGTAGTGTGCCAGAATGACCAAGTGGCTGCTGATGCCTCGGACTGCTATCTTACTTTCCACAAACTGACACTTCATCTCCAAGGAAACAAGGAGTGAGTCTGTCCCTCTTCAAAATCAGGCTTCACTTGCCCAGCTGCTGGTCCCTGAGCACTTCAGCCTGAGCATTGCCCACCTCAGGGATTGCTGGGTGATTCTGGACTGTGCTCTCTGTCTTGCGCAGGCCAGGCTGGCTGAAGCAGCTCTTCATGGATTTCATCTCCTTCACTCTGAAGATTGTTCTCAAGAGTGAGGTGAGGTCAGCCACCGGAGGAAGGGTCAGTTTGTATGCTATGCACTCCTCTGCTCACTTACGCCTAGAAGACGATAGCAACACACTTTTAGTGCTTGTGAAAAATAACACTAATAAAAAGAATCTACAAACCCCCTAGGTTGGGTGAGGTGGGAGGTTGTGCTGTCACTGGGATCTCTGATTGTGCCAGACTCTGATCAACATCCCCCAGGTTTCACCACGCAGCCCAGCTCCACTCCACAACCCAAAATTTTCCCCTCACCTTCAGTTTTTCTTTTCTTCCCTCTTGTAGGTGTGCAATGAAATAAATTTTCTTTCCCAGATGCTGGCAAATTTTGTACATGATTTAGCAGGTAAATATCCTTATGTTTCTGCTTTCTTTTTTTTTTTCTGTGCAACTTTTACCATTTGAGCCCCAGCAGGGCAGGAACCACATCCATCAAAGAAGTCCTTTGAAAATGTGTGTGGGATCTCAGGCCCCCAAAATGGTAAAATCAACCTTAGCAATGTTATGCATTGAATTTTCCACATCAAGTTGATTTTTAAGGTTGATTGCATTGATTGAAAGACACATTTCAGTTCATAAGGTATTTCTCCTTCATTATGTAATAACGTGAGGTGCAGGGTAGCTGCTGAACAACTGATGTTAGCTAGAACAGGAAGATGTTTTGGAGTATTCGGACTGAGATATCACAGCATCTGTATCTGCCTGCTGAAGATTTTCCCATGTTCCTAGCCCTAAATATCACCGCAAAGGAGTAGAATGCCAAACTGAGAGTAATTACCCCTATTTCCCAGTGGAGAGCCTGAGCAGCAGCAGGATCAGTGATAGCACCCAAAGGATTGGGACCTCCAAGTCCCATCCTTGTGTTCTTTTATTACTAAAATGTCCTAATATGTCCTAATAGGGACTGCCACAAACTCTACTTAATGTTTTACTTCTGGTGTGATGTTTTTGTGATTTCTTCCTGCAGCAAATTTTGTCAAAGATGAGGATATCAGACTCGATATCTCCCTTGCATCAGTTCCTTTAATAAAAGCAAATTACCTAGAATCACATCACAAGGTAAAGTAACCCATGCTGCTCAGAAACCAAAGGCTTTTTTGGTGGTGATGTTCACTGGAGGGCTGGCAGGGACTGGTCCCTTGCTGCCACGCAGTGCCGGGGGTAAGTCTGCAGCGCGGGCTGGTGGCAGTGGCTGACTCTGCTCTGAGCCTGGCCAGCCAGGCCTTCACATTGCCATGGAAATGCAAGTTATTACCATTCTGTCCCGGCTCCTTCCTCCTGTCGTGGCTAACACTCTTGCTCCCCTTTAAAGGGCCTTGTCTCGTACAAGAACTACTCCGGTGTCTTCAGCGACTCCGGTTTCTCCCCGCTGTTGCTGACTGAGTCCCGGATGCTCTACTTCTGGCTGTCTGAACACATCCTCAACTCTCTGGCCTCGGCAGCGTTCTTAGATAAACGCCTGGTGTTGACTATTGGAGGGGAGAAGTTGCAGGTGATTGCAGGGATGGTTCCTTCCTCACCTCACACATCAGATTTTGGGGAGAGAGTAAAAATTTCTCTAAATGCTGGGGTTTTTTTGGTGAGAGCTAGTTTCTGTGGAAGATACAAACCTATGATGAGTTACTACATGGGATCGGCGTCAGAAATCGGTACCTTCTTAGCAAGTATTTGACACAGGTAGTGTCATCCTCTAAGACCACAAAACTTTTCTTCTGAGTTGTAAAGTGATGTGATGATTTTTTTTTTTATTTTTTTTTTTTTTGGTTGAAATACTGTGGTAGAAAGGGGTGAACTCAGAAGGAACTCGGCCATGCCTCTGAACTGGCCATAAGCCACATGTCAGTGCTCTGGCCCATCCACCCTTGTATCAGGGCTAACCTAGGACATAATCAGGACATAACCTTGTCTTTCATTTTTCAACAATCTGTTTCTGTTTTGTTTCTGAAGGCGTTGTTTGAAGTGGAAGACACAGAAGTGCAGCGGGAGGCAGTGCAGATGGTAACTTTCAGTCCTATTTAGAGCATTTTGTCAAATGAGGAACTTTTTGAATGGATTCTGTTGCATTGTAGCATCTCGTGTCTCTCCCTCAACAACTTGAGTGTTGGGTGGGCCTGACGGGGAAACTCAGGGACTGACATTGTGCTTTGCAAGGAGGACTTCTCCACACTCCACGCTGGCACAGCTCCCCTGACACTAAGCTGAGTTATTTGGCTTATGTGAACTGGAGGAGGAACTGGGGACTACAAAAGGGATGTAGATGCGTGGCATGTTGGCATGAAGCTGGGATATGGTATGGAAGAACCTTGACTCTTCTGTTGCTCTTTATTTGACCAGATTTTTCAAGGCACCTCCTATAATGACTCCGTGGCCAAGGTGTGGAGTCTTGCCGATCCCCAAATCTCCCTTCAGCCTGAAGGGACGGTTGTGAAGTCCTTCGTAGCAGCGGAGGTCAGCATCTTTCCTGCAGGAGAAGAGCCTCAGATTGTTCTGTATACAGAGAAGGTCAGTTCTTGCTTCTCCTGACTGTGAAGACCTTGGGACAGGCTCTGTCCTGAGTCTGGACCACTCCTGGTGCTCTAGGACAGTAATGGCAGGGAGCCCTTTGGGAAGGGGGTGATAGATAAACCATGGGAGGTAGAGAAGGCATATTAGTTCCTTTCAACACTCTTCCCTTGACAACTGAGGCTGAGAATGATGAGAGTGACTGTGTTGGCTCAATGTCCCTTCTACTAGGCCATCTCTATCACTGATATGCAAGGTGGTAAAAGCAGCAGAAAGCTTTGATAAGCCCCCGTTAACCTGTATTGGACACTAAAATTCCTTTAGCTGAGGTATTTTAGGAGAGAATGAAGGTACCATGGGAACTTCGAAGCTCTTCATTTATGAATTCTAGCTCTGACCCCCTGTTAGAAGGTGGTTGTCTCTGAAACTAAGCTCTGAAGAATGCAACACTCAAAATACAACCTTTTGCTCTACGTATGCCTCTATGAAAGTTCCTGCTTACACTGTGTTTTACTCCAAACTGCTTTATACCCGATCTAAGGAGGCAGAAAATAGAAATGCCAACAGCCTTGCTGTCGTGGGTGACATCACATGAGAGCAGTATATTTGTCCAGCCCTTTCATTATGGGCTGGTATGAACACTACATGCTGCACAAAGGCAAAGCCCTGCCCTCTGCAAGTATCCCCCCCTCAGCAGGGTGTTCTGGGGAACATGCACAACTGGGGTTTTTTGCCCCAGGCGATATCTTGAAATACATTTCTGGTAGGACTGCAGAAGCGCTGAGCTAGAGATGGTGCATAAAACTGTGGTTCTCAGGATGCGATCTGCTCCTGGTCTGCCTTGTAACCTGGGACCGGATCACAAAATGCTCCTTTTAAATGAATATTTGTCTACAGGCAAAAGCAAGAAAATGAGCCTAAATGGCCAGAATTTGGAGATTGCGTTCTTTCTTAATTTGGTCATAAATGCAAACACTACAGTAAGACTACTTGTGGTAGCCTTGGCTACCCTGAGGCTGTTCTTTCCACATCTAGTCTGATGTTTTTTCATATTGAGGTGGACGGTCATTGGGAAACATCATCCTACAGAGCCATTTCCTTTCTTGTCTAGGATTTGGTTCACAAAAGGACAAAGGCATCAGTCCTGTGGCTGAGCCAGTCTGGAGCCCCATGGGCTGAGGCTGTGGGCATCATGGGGGAGTTCATTCTATGCAAATGGTGAAGGGAAAAGCTGACCTTCTTTAGTAATATCTGGAGGTAAAGCCAGGAGGATGTTAAACTCTGGATTGTGGAACGTAAACCAGAATGTCCAAGGTCTCAACCCTGCTGTTGACCTCTGTGCAGGAAATCACGGTCACTATCCAAGCTGCCTATGCATCAAAGAAACTCATTTTGCACCCTCTGGACTCCAGGTCAGTACTGTGGTCTCTTGTGGGCTTCATTATCCCTTTTAGCCCGGATCTGAGAGCAGCACAAAAAGAGAGGATCTCTGCAGCCCTTAGCGACCTTTTCCCCTCCCTTTTTCTTCCCTTCAGGATAGAGTTTAAAGTCTTTAAATGCACAGCTGATGCCAGCGGGGTAAGTCCTAAGAAAGTACTTTTTAGGCCATTGTGGCTAAATGACGTCTTTAAAAGCTTTTTGTATGAATTTTCTGGCTTTCAGAATGATCCATCCATAAGAAACTTCCTGCAGACAGTGATCTCACTTGTCGGGATCCCAGAAGTGATTTCAAGTGAGTTTTCCCTTTGGGAGAGTGCCAACATTCTTCGTAAGGCGCCTACCATCAGATCGCCTAATCCTAAGCAACGCACAAATACATCAATAACCCTGACAGCTGGCGGGGGGGTGGGGAGGGAACCACACTACTGACGTGGATTTCTGCTGGATTTACTTGAGGAATAGGGAACCCTTTGAAAATTGCTGGGACAAAGGAAAAGTAAGTTTTCCATCAGTCTGAAGGTCATGGCGTGTTGGGGCAAAATTAGCTTTTGGCAGTAGGCAGACAAGGTGATAGTACATGATACGAAGCAAGCCAGGATGCCCCCACCCATAACTGAGTGGATTTACTGATTCCATAGGGGTAGAACAAGCTTTGACTTCGCTTATGAACACCAAAGGGCTTCATCTATTTGAGATCAAAAATCCTGAGATCATCACAAGAAAGGTAAGCAGAGTCCGGACATACCTGTCTCTCAAAGCCCTTCTTGGGAGTGTGGCATAAACTAATATTATACTCTTTTTTTTTTTAATCTCTCCTTGATTTCTAGGGATACATAATCATACAACTTGACTTTAGCTTCCCAAACCATTTGCTTCTTGATTTTCTTGAGAAAAAATTATAAAACTGATCTCTTCATAAAGGAGCATGAGAACTTTTGTACAAATGGGAGGATTGTTTGTGAACCAATTAAAGGATGACCTGATTTAGTTGAATTTTATTTCCTTTTCCTGTTAGAGAAAGTGTGACTGGTCAGACAGTAGGTTCCTGTTCCTTCCTACAGTGCAATAATTTATCTGAAGCAGCTCAGTTATTTTCCTATACCGATTCATGGTTCCCTTTTCTTTAGCTTGTCTTTTCACGTGGAAGATACCTCAGATGACAAATCTAAGGCTGTAATGGTGATCCCATTAACAAGGGCAGATATTAATCTGCCACAAAAAGTGATATTAAAGCTGAGTTTCCACAAATTGTCCTGTGAGGCTGGTAGCAGTTTCTTGAGCTACCTGGGCATGGCGGTTGCTCCCTCCGCATTGTAATGTATATCCTGGCCAGGGAAGGTGCCAGGCCCCTCTGACCTGCTCCTCTCCCACCCTCAAAGCCCTCCTTGCTCCATGTAACTGTTGGGTTTAACATCTCTTCAGGGACCGTGGTGCCAAGGCTGGGGCACACAGTGGGCTGAGTTTACAGGTTGCTCCATGGCAGCCAAGGAAAGTTTATCTTCCTGGCTCTCAACCAGCTGTGTCCATGACACAGCAGGAGCCAAGTGGTGTGAAAGCTGTGACACCGTGATGCGGCCAATTGGTCTCACCAGAAGCCCTGGTGCTGTGGGAAACTTTCCACCTCCCTTCCCACCCTGTTGCCATCACTGCTTCCACTGGCTATTCCAGGACTTGCCCATGCTCCTCCCCCTTGCTCTAAAGCCACCAGGGCTGAGGTGACATTTTCCCCCCACTGCATGGCCATGCCTGCTGAAGGCCATGATGATGCCTGCTATAGCACAGGAGTTAATTAATAGCTGAACTCTTGGAATCTAGTGACTGTTGCAAGCCATGTGAAGATATTAATCAGGTGTACACTGCCAAGTTGGCAGGAGAACTTAAGGCACGTGCAATTGTTAGCTGAACTACCTTCATTATAATACTAAAAATCACACCCTTAGGTCAAAAAGACCGCTGCCCAAGTGAAGGCCTTTCCCCTGAGCATGTATAGTAAAAGCAGTATATAGTCAGCATTATTATAATTGTATGTAAATTACTAACCAATCACTATAAGGGGGGTGGGTTCAATAAATTACTAATTCTATGAATTTTCTGTATAAACGTAGCGTGGAGAATCCTCTATAGTATGCACGCTAGTTGGAACTATCCCCTGTGCCTCCCGCACCAAAATAAAGAATGCCTGCTTTCCAAAGCTGCAAAACGAGTCCTAGAGAGTTGTTTGGGTTTTTTTTCTCTTGTGTTGGTACGGTATCAATAGGAACTGGCTTCTGTCAAGCCAGGGCCTGCTGCTTCTCCTGAATGACATCCCACTGGAGTGATCAGAATTAATAACGAGAGGATGCAAAGAGGGATGTCTTTACAAATGAAGATACCACAACCTAACAAGGAGATAATCTTGCAGGATAGTGCCAAGTGGCAATAAATCATCAAAGAACCAATTAGGACTGGAAATAACAGTGAGGATCAGCTGAAACTGATTGGGACCACAAAAGATAATGGACTTGTAAACTTTTGAACTTTAAGAAAGAGTATGCAGGCTCAATAGACCAATACATACTAACTTCTCCTCCCAGGAGAGGCATAAAATAGAGTTAATGAAACCTAGGATGTATGATGTGAGGGGGTGTACATGTTAAGGGGGGATATGCAGTAGGCGGGCTGGGAAGTCTGTACCTTCCCAGTATCCCAGCCAATGGGGAAAGGAAGAAGGTCTTATATGGTCGGGAAACTAGGATAAAAGAGGGATGCGCCCTCCGGCAGTTGGAGAGGTCCCACGGCGATATCCCGTGGTCTCTCCCATTATCCGAATAAAGTCTTTTTGCAGGACTCCTCTGTCTCCTTTGAGAACACTGACCTCTGACGATGTGATTTTCTCAACTATGAAAAAGAAATAGCCGGAAAAAAAACAACCCCTATTGTCTTTTTTTTTTCCCCGTCTTGGTGGTGCCTTGCCCTGTCCGGGGGAAGGTGTCGGTTGGGGACATTCAGCGGTGGCAGGCTCTCGGGGCTGGGCAGGATGGCCGCCCTTGCTTGCGGAGCAGGGACTGTTAAGTGGGGGAAGAAGCAGCCGGGAAGCTGCCACTGGACCCCCAGAGAGTCCTGAGCTGCCTCCCTGGGGGGGACCACAAAACGGCGGCCGAGCCCCTGCCGGCGCTGAGCGGGACCCGGTGCCGGTACCGGTATCTCACGTGTTTTCCTGGCAAAGCCGTTTCTCCGCCCGGCCCTTTCGCTTTCGGGGCGGTGCTGAGGAGCGGCTGCGGCCGCGGGGGGAGCGCATCGGAAGCCGAGCCCCAGCGGGGTGTGAGCCGCCGGAGGATCGCCCCGGGCAGGGAGAGGCTGCGGGGGCAGCCCCTGAGGGTCACATTTGGAGGGGGCGGGGGTCCCGTGTTCAAGCCGAAGGTCAGAAGTGGTGCTGGAGGCAACTTTTACCTCCAGGTACTGGGAGCAAACTACTATCACAGCTTTACAAGCTAGAGGGATGTACGTGAAGCTGACAGGGATGGGATTGGGGCATTTTAAGCACAGAGTTGCTAGTTTGACCATAAAGAAGTCGTGTTGATAGTGCTGCGACGGCTTCTGCTCTGATGGAAACACCGGCGGGAGGTGTGGTGGGGCAAGATCTGGGCAGCGAAGGCTGCAAAATGGGGCAGAGCCCAGCAGCAGGCACTGCCTGTCGTCTCCCCAGCTGCTCCTCGCCACCTCCGTTTCTCTCAGATCTTCCCCTAGCCCCTAGGCAAGATAACCAGAGTAAACGTTTCTATCCAAAGATGTGGGTGTTGCTGGGTCTAGTTTTTGTTGTTTTGGGTTTTTTTTTCTCATAAATAAGTGTTGAACTAGCGCTGTGTGCCATCTTGCCCTGTCTGGTTCTTGGCTGCAGGTGCATCTGGTTTTCTAACACAGCTTCTCTGGCATGTAGACAAATACTGGTTCAGCCTTTTTGTTCATTTGTTCAGCCTTGAGAAAAGAAGGCTCAGGGGAGACCTTATCGCCATGTTCAAGTAATTAAAAGGTGGCTACACAGAAGATGGAGAATCCTTTTGTGGGTCACATGGAAAAGAACATGGGTAATGGGTATAAGTTACTCCTGGGGTGATTCTGATTGGGCACAAGAGAGATTTTTTTTTCACAATGAGAGCAATCAGTCATTGAAAGAATCCATCGGAATAATCTCCCCAGGACAGTGGTAGAGGCCCCAACATTGGACACTTTAAAGAGTTGGCTGGATAGGAGCTTGGCCAGCTTATCTAGTCCGTGCTTTTGCCAAGAAAGATTGGACCAGATGATCCCTGAGATCCCTTCAAACCTGATATTCTACAATATTAATAATGTTTCATTGTTTGTTCCACCCTATCTGGCTAGATCTGGAGATCTCTGTGCACACAGTTCTATCTAGAAACCTGGGATTTTTCCTCAAATCGTTCACATCTACTATATTCTTGCTTACACCTTTTCCCCATTACAAAGCAAAAGCAGGTTGCTTTTTTCTCCTAGATGTAATAGAAATGGTAAATAAATATTTCCCAGCATGCCAGAATAATCAGATGTAATCATATAAATAAGAATATTCCCATTGCAAGAGCCTTAACCACAATCAAATCAAAGTTTACTCCCCAGAGAGTCCCCTGATTTCCACTCCCTAGCAGCTTTACCTAAATTACCATCTAGCTATAGATTTCCTAAGAGATAACACTTGCCTGCTGTTGGGTATTTTCGCTCATCTCATTGTTTTTACCACCAATCAGTTGCAGCTGGAGAATTCCGAACTGATTTTACTCTCATTTTGCTCTCTCTTTTGCTGATCAGGTCCCAAAGGCACTGAAGAGCTGTGTGCCGCAGGAGGGGGGGGTTGTGAAGAAACCAAGGCAGTGGACACTGTGCCCCAGCTCCTTTGTTTTGTGACCCTCCCTTTGCTTTGAGCGCTGCCGCTCTGTTTCTCAGCTTTCAGTAAGTAGTGTGTGCTCTTCCGAGCCTAGGAGAAGTTGCTACGTTTGCAATAGGGAGCTTCGTATTTCAGTTTTGTTTTTTGTGTCTGGGAATGGCGTGAATGCCAAACTGGGGAGGGAAGACGAGGCGTGTTTTTCAATGTGCTTTAATGGTGTTTCTGCGTTTGAAGCATGAAGGTGAAGGTCAAGGCTCAAAGGTTTTCTGACTCTTCTTGAGAAGTTTTTCTGCTTTGTTTTGAGCTCAGAGGCATTTTGCTGTAGGTCGCTGCCCATCGTTTCTGAAGGTCTTATTTAGCAAAGAGGAAGTAGTGTAGTAGTCCGTTTAACTTAGTGGTTTTTTAGTGGTGTTTTGCTCTCAAGTATTAGTCTTTCATTAATTCTTGTAAATCTAATATTTGCCCAAATGGATTTCAGTCTTCATTGACGTTAAGATCTGAATATTTTTTTATTTAATTAATAAGATGTTATTAAGTAGATAGTTCTTGGTCATCAGTGAAATAAAATCAGGGCATTGCGTTCTACAGATTTCTGGTTTTTGGCTGGAGAAATGTAAAATAAAAGTCTCAGAAGGTTGACTGATATGGCCACTGAGAAACGAAGTTTGCTTTGCAAAAATTTCTGTTATTCTGCAATTTGTTTAAATTTGAAACTGTACAATCGTAGAACGTTTTGGGTTGGAAGGCACCTCAAAGCTCATCTAGTTCCAATGTCCCAGACACCTCCCACTAGACCAGGTTGCTCAAAACCCCATCCAGCCTGGCCAATACTTCCAAGGGTAAAGCAACCACAACCATTCTGGGCAACCGCTGCCAGTGTCTCACCACCCTCATCATGAAGAACTTCTTCCTTACATCTGATTGAAATCTACCTCTTTCAGTTTAAAACCATTGCCATTTCTTCGTGCCCTTGTAAAAAGTCTCACCCCAGCTCTCTTGTAGGCCCTCTTTAGGTACTGGAAGACTACTAAAAGTCTCCCCAGAGCCCTCTCTTCTCCAGGCTGAACAACCCCAACTCTCTGAGCCTGTCCTCATAGCAGAGGGGTTCCAAGACCTCAGATCATCTTTGTGGCCCTCCTCTGGGCTTGCTTCAACAGATCCATATCATTCTTGTGTTGAGGGCTCCAGAGCTGAACGCACTACTCCAGGTGGGGTGTCATAAGAACAAAGTAGAGGGGCAGAATCACCTCCCTTGACCTGCTGGTCACACTTCTTTTGATGCAGCCCAGGATTCATTTGGGGCTTTCTGGGCTGCAAGTGCACATTGCAGGATCATGTTGAGCTTCTTGTCAACCAATACGTCCGAGTCCTTGTTGTCAGGGCTGCTCTTGATTCCTTCATCTCCCAGCCTGGTGCATGGGTGGAGCATGGAGGCTGCTCCCTGTGGTTTCTATTTCTCAGCCTTTCTGCAAACACGGTGATAGTAGTTCTAGTTGGAGCTGACCTTCAACATCAGTGTAGGCGGCCATCTGCTGGAGACAACATAGTCCTGATGCTGCTGGAGTCTAGGCTGGGCCCCTGCTACAGGATGTTTGGAGGTCTGCGGGATGGTAATAGCTTTCCTCATCCCCTTCCCTGTGGTACGAGTGATTGGACACCAGCTAGGGCCAGCTGCAGTGTAGGGAAAAACTTCTCTTTGCCACCTCCACTGCAGGATAGAGGGTGGGAGGGGGATGCTGGTACAGCACTGGTGGCATTTTCAGTCACCTGCACCTGAAACTTTTGTGAGAGCTGTGTAGCCTCAATGGATTGGTTTTTCACAGTTTTTCTGGTGTATCTGACTGCCTGACTTGAGGTGCTTCTGCATCAGCTTCCATGGTGGTGCTAAGAGCAGCAGATTGGTATAGAAGACCAGCTCAAGTCAGGCAGTGACACCAGGAAAGCTGTCATTCCCTTGAAGTGTTCCTGTAAAGCTGTTGCCACTTGTGTCTTAGGGCACAGGGCTCAGTCCTGCATTTTTGTCACATCAGTAGTGGATCCTCAAATGTCTAGACTTTGTGGTGTCACTGCTGGTTTGAGTTGAGATTGCTACCTAGAGATGAAAAGCTTCACAGCTGCCCCTGGGATCAAAGGCAGAGCTTCTAGATCTATGACAAGTGTCATTGCCCATGCCCATATCTACATTGTGGTCTCTTCTTGTTATCTCCAGGCATCTGCACCAACCGAGACAACTGCATATGGGCACACACTATGCGTTGGGGTGTCACTGTGTGCTGAAAGGTGGCCGCTAGCAGACTGGTTCCTCGTCAGGGTATGGAGCAGAAACCTCCTTTGCACTTGACAGCTGAAAGGAGGCTGGCCACGCAACAATGCAGGTAGGAGACCATATGTGTGTGACATTGCTTTGGGAAGGAAGTACAAGTGGAGGGTGGCATTGTTACCAAACCAGAGATGAGCTGTTCACGAACAGCTCCCCAAGCCCCTTGTGCAAGGAAGTATCTTGGACTAAGTCCCACGTCTCCCTGGGGGCTGCATGTGAAAGATGCCTGAGATGTTATAGTTGGCAGATGGCCACTGCAGCAATACAGACATCAACAGAGCTTCTCCCTGGATGATGCCTGGGCTGGAATTTGCCACACAACACTGTAATACTGAGGCAGACAATAAATTCTGACTTAGACTAAGGGATAGAAAAGCAGGTGAAGTCATTGAGGGCTATGCTGGCTGCTCTACAGCAGGGCTGTGTGGGTGAACATCTCTCACTCCTGTGCTACCCTTTCTGCTTTCATCCCTTCAGCCCTCATTTCAGAATGATGATCCAGACCTGGAAGCAGCCATAGTAAGCGCCCACCCACAGCTAGTGGAGTTCCTCAGTGACCATCCTGACTGGCTGCTCATGACTTCCCAGCGCTTCTTCCCAGAGGTGGCCCTGAATGGCCTGGATAGCATCACCCACCACAGAGAAAAAATCTCAGCGCTCCTTGACCTCCTGGAGAAAGGTGGCCCTGCCATCTGGAAGCAGTTTGCACAGCACCTCTGCATGGAGTGCGACCTCCCTCTGAATCTAGAGATACTGCTCACAAATTCTGCTGGAGAAGGTAGTGGAGATCAGGCAAGCTTCCTCTGACCACCTCCAAACACGACCTTCGCCCTCCACAGCCAACAGATCAGTCTAGGCAATGAGACCACCAGTGTCCTCACTTGTGTGGTCAGTGCCTTGTCAGTGAGAGGTGGCAATCCTCACCATGGTGTCCAGGCAGCTACAAGCCTTTCTAACCATGCTGCTTGGTTTAAAAAATAGAATCATAGAATAAAATAACTGAATGATTTAGGTTGGAAGGGACCTTTAGAGCTCATCCCCTGCAGTGAGCAGGGACATCTGCAACTAGATCGGGTTGCTCAGAGCCCCATCAAGCCTGACCTTGAACATCTCCAGGGATGGGGCCTCCACCTCTTCCCTGGGAGCCTGTTCCACTGTTTCACTACCCTCATAGTAAAGAACTTCTCCCTAATGTCCGATCTAAATCTCCCCTTCTCTAGTTTAAAATCATTGCCCTTCATCCTATTGCTACATGCCCCTGTGATCTGACTTTCCCTCTCGTTCACCCTGTCTGTCTTTCACCATAACCTCTGGAATGAGATCAGTCCCTCCAAAAATAGTTCTTGCTGGCAAACAGTGATAGTTCCCATTTCCAGACATGCTTTTCCACCACTGCTCTGCCTTGCTGGTGTTGCTGGGCACTTTCTTTTACTCTTTCAATAAAAATTGATCTGATTTGAGGGTGGAGGGTTCTGTGGACCTTTTGGAAACTTTCGTCAGGTCATCTGGACTCCACTATTGGAAGTGTTCCCCAAGGCAAAGTCACTTTGCCTAAAGGGAGAATAATGTTGTTGAGACGTGAACTGAGTCTATTTGAAATGTAGGGGAAAAGGTGGTTTTTTGTGAGGGTGGAGAGCAGCACAATAGCTCTGAGGGAGAAAACGTTCATGCAGTAGTAGCTTCTCGATGACAGTGATTTTCTTTACCAGAAAACTTGGCTTCAGTCTGTATTTCTTGCAGAGAAGGTTTATTTTGCCAAGTTTTCTCTTCCAGATATCTTGAATGAAGGTTTTGAAACTGCTGAAATTTGTTGTTGTATTTTTTTCTTGAAAGTGCAACTTTGGGCCTAGAAATGTAAGTTGAGGTAAAAAAGCCAAAACCAATAAAAGTTGTGCACTCTGTCTCCAATAAAGTTGAGGTTAGACTTTTTAATAGATTGATTTGAAGAAGAAAAAAAACACTACCTTTTCGTTCCATGGAATTTTAATTACTGTTTTCCATTCTCTCGATCCAGAAAGGCAAGAAGAAATACGGAAGTCTTAAAATAGTCACACCACCAGAAATCCACTTCTCCATATCTCGCATTAGCAGTTGGAGGCAGTGGTTTGAGAGAAAATCGCATGATCCATGAAGATCAATACGTGGCGCGTGACTCTCTTTTACGAAGGCTCGTGGCACCAGCTAAGCTGCACCTCTCCCTTGCTGGGTTATTAATTGTTTTCTGTTAATGTCATGCTTCACAGGAAGTCTTACGTGAGGAATCTTTCTTTGTGGTCCTGTCCTTCACATCCCGCTCACGGTAACTTGTCGTGACTTGCATCGGTCGGTGGGGTGCACGCAGCCTTTGTTAACCAACCGCAGCAGCAGGTACTGTTGCAGAGATGAAACCGGGGGAAGACCAGCCAAGCAACAAGGAGCAAGGACTGCTGTGGACTTTCTCTCAGGACTGAAGCCGAAACAGATTTGAGCTTTTTAATGCTGTGACATATCATAAAAGAAGACATCTCCTCGGGTTTCAGAGTTGGCCCGTGCTGGTTAAAAAATTTAGCGTCATTGATCCTTCTGAAGACGAATTGCTTTTGGTTTTGCTCTGGGAGCGTGTTTCCGGTAACCCTGACCCTCTGCATAGCTTTGTGGTTGCAGGGACTGTCCCAGGGGTGTAGGCAGGAGTTGGTGGTTTGGAGGAGGATGACACAGAAGCACACTTTAGAGTAACAAAGCAGGCTTGGGTTAGGCAAGATTAACCGGTAGATTGCCTCAGCTGAAGTGACTTCTAGGGAAGAAAGTTTCTGTCTGCATGGTGAGCAAGACTGGAGAACTGATGTAGGCTAAAACCAACCTAAGGTAGCCCAAGCAGTGCTCAGGATGAGTAATGGAGAAATAGCAGGATCAAGTCTTCCAGCACCAGAACGATCTTTGCTTTACACAGGGCAAGAGTTAGGATATTTGAGCTGTGGAATGGATTTTGTGTGAGTCTGTGGTACATTGTCTGGCCTGCTTGTAGCCTTGTTCTTCGTCGCTTTGTGCTGATGCTAGAGCTAGAAATACCAGAGTACTGGCCTGCTCTCCCAGATGGGAAATGCTGGAAATGACAGAGAGAGGAATTACGTATAAAGATTTCCCATATGCTTTTGGAGAGTGTCGCTTTCAGGCATGAGTTTAACTGGACAGAAGAGTCCTAGTGGTACATGGACTCCTGTTTGGCCTGAGCAGGACCTCCCGCTAAAGTTCTGTCAGCATTGTCTGTGGGGCCAGCTGTGCTGAGTGGCATTCAATGGGAGCTTGAACCATGCAGTGAGTCAGAAAAGGCCTTTGACCGAGCTGCAAACTGACTCTGCCAACGGTTTCATGAGAGAAACACCTCCTTTTCAGGGATGGGGGAGAGCAGGGCTTCTCTCTTTGTTTGCAATGTGGGTTTACAACAGCCAGAGCCACCCATGCTCTGAGTTTGTATGTATCATAGCGAAAAGTGCTTTCACTCCTCCCTTGAAAGCAGAGATTAAATGCACTTGAGAACAATCTGAAAGGAAAAGATCAGATGGGAAGCCTGAAACCTGGCTGTGTGCCATGAGCCCTTATGCTGTGTCTTGGTTTGTACCGCTGCACGTATTGCAAGCTGCCTGCCCTGTGACTTTGGCCAGTAGCACCCAGATTTCAAGAGCAGGATGCTCACAATAACTGTATTTTTCATTTCCAGTCCAACTCCTTTAGGTAACTTAAGTCAGAAAAAAGAAGGGCGCGCACAGATGCGAGTGCCCAGTCATCTGTGTTGAAAGGCAAGGCTGGAACAGACCCTGGAATGCACTGGTCTTGGAGTTTAACTTCTCTGACCATGGACTGAGCAGGGCTCCCACGTACTGGCCACAGTACTGGCAAGGTGTGGGGAAGTCACCTCAGCTTCAGGCTAGATTATTCTGTTCTTGGTACATTCTAGATGAAACTCCCCTGTTTTGTTTTCTCTCCTTGAATTTCAGAAAAGCCTTGTTGGTCCTGACTCTACTAAAGACTGCAACATTTTAGTTTCTGTAGCCAAGAGAGTCTCCCACCTACTCTGTAAAATCTCTGCTTTTTGCTCTTTTACTGTGGTTGGCTTATTGGTTGGTAGAGGAAATTGGTTTGGCTTTTAAAGGAAGAGTAGAAAGACTATTCAGGAGTTGATCCAGTAGAAACCATTGCGGAACTGTTGGCATCAGAGCTTAAAAGAACAGATAGTAGTAGTTCTAGGGCTTTCTTCAGGGTTGAATTTGGAACAAACCAGAAAAAGTTATTTCTGTTACAGTTAAAATGGTAGAACTATTCATAGAACCTTCAAAGGTACATACTAAAAAGTGCAATTTCAGTGTAATTCCAGCTCAGGACAACTCAGTCAGAAAGGGAGATCAGTGTGAGAAGTGCCAGTCAGTCTTACTTCTGCTGCAGGATTAAAACCCCTTGTTGTTCTTTCCTCCTACCCTCAGTGTCCTTTTGAATCATGGTCTATAGCTCCTTTCACTATTATTCCATGCACATGTGGATGAGGAATGGGGGTCACAGCTATGTGTGGGTAACACACAGGTGAGGAATGATGGTCTGTAGTTCACTGTCAGTAACATTTCATTTCTGTTCCTTGTGGATTGTCATGGAATGATTTTGGGGACAGGACAGCGGTGAAACTTGCCCTCTGTCTGCATCACACAACCAACCTGAAGATCCTGCTGTGAGTGTCAGCCTCTGCCCTAGGAAGGCTTGATACCCCGGGAGTATGGGGAATGGTTGAAAGAAGGCACAGGGAAAGACTTACTTAGACTGCAGTTATGCACTGATCTCCTGTTTAGACATTTTTAAGCATCTCAGGAGTGAGAAATTCTCCACAGTTATTCTGCTGCACTGTCACATCAGCTATTCTTGCATAATCTCTTGCAGCGTTAACTTTAGAGATGAACCACGTTTTGTATATACAGTGAAATAATCCTTAAAATGGGTTTGGAGTATGTTAGATTCTAATGCCTCTGGCTGCTCTCTTGTTCTGGTGTCATGTGGGCGTAAATATGAGCACCTTTTGTGGTCCCCTCACTGTTTTGTGCAGGCCTCTCTGAGTCATTTTCACCCCTGAACAGAATGATATTGTATTTTTAAACCTTTCATGGGAATCTTTCTAGGGCTCTAAAGGGTTGGATTTTCTCACACTGTTTTTTGAGTAGCAAAGCAAGAAAAGAGCTCACTGGCCTCAGCTGTGGCCTAGTGGTGTGTCTTCTAGACTGTGTCTAAGGTATCATCAAAAGATACCTTAGAAAGGAATCCCAGTGCTGGGAGACTTCAGTCCTCTGGGTAGGTTCTTATCTTCACTGGAAAGGTGTCGGGAAATCTGCAGACATGAGGTCCCATCCACTCTTTGTTCTTAAGGCCGTTCCTCACTCATCTCAAACCGATCCCGTGAGCACAAAGATGGAGACAGACTCCTGGTGGTACTATACACCCTTTCTTTTTGCAGCGACTAGCCAACCGCTCCTTGCTTGTCAGCATGGGTAAATCCACTGAGGTTGCATGTCCTTAGCCCAGGTGTCACCAACAGCAGCTGGAACCACGTGACATGCTAGCTCCCACTGCAGCTTCCCTGTTTTCCAGGCCCCTTCATTAAGACTAATCTACAATGATCCCAGGTTATTACCAGCACCAGGCCATGATTCAAAAGATGTAGCAGTTATCTTCTCAGCAAGTTAAATACGAGTTTTTGTTACAGCTTTATCCTAAAATAATTTCCCAATGCTTATGTTTCTTTTGTTAGCTTGCAGAACAGTAACATTGGGCTGGTGGAGTGATGGAGCTGGCCAGAGCCCTGGTGGCATGTGGGCTGCTAGAGGAGATAAGGTAGGCTATGGCAGCTGCACTTAGGATGGTGCCAAGCATCTGGACTGGTATCACTCCGTGTGTGGGTATCATTTCAGCTCACAGCCTGCCACGTAGGCTCTATCTGTGCTTGGGGAGACCCCACAGAGGGCAACCCCTCCACCCATCTCACACATTTTTTGTAGGATGAGAAGAGACATCCTCTGAAAGTCACTGCTGAGGGGCAGCTTGAATCACTTTCAATTTAAAACCTTGTCTGCCAGCACTGTTTGCCAGGCTTCATGTAGCCATGTGCTTTTCAACAGCGGTATGCAGTAGCTTGGGGTGGAATTTCTATATACGGACCTGAAAGAGTGGAGGTGAAGTGAATAAACCTTCCTGCTGCATTCTTGATGCCACTGCTCTTCATTAGGTGTTTATTGTTATATGGTATATTATTGGTATGCAGTCATTTATTGTTTGGATAACACCCTTAACAACTTGCTTTAGATTTTCATCAGCCCTGAATTGTTCAGGCAGTTGGACCAGATGATCATTGTAGGTCCCTTTCAACTGAAATATTCTTTTCTCCTATCCTTTCCCCTTTTCTGTTTTCCTTTTCCTTTCCCTTTCACTTTTCCCTTTTCCCTTTTTAATTTCTCTTTTTGCCTTTTCTTTCCCTTTTCCTTTTTCCCTTTTTGTGCCCTTTTTTCCCTTTTGCCTCCATAATTAACCAGATGAATTTTGATGTGAGCTGAGTTAGAGTGGGGGGCTACTGCCACGGCCTGTGTTTGCTGGTAGATGAGAACTGAGCAGCACACCCTGGTTACTGCTGCTCCCCGAGTCCTTGAGAGCCTTGTCTTCTTCCTGCTCTCCCTTACTGTCATTTCCTCTTAAGTCACACCGGTCATTAACTCCAGTATGTCTTATTTCCAGTTTCACATGCAACACGTGATGTGCTGCAGGTCTGTCTGTCTTAGCCGTTGGTGTAACCCTGCATTACTGTCTGCAAGCAATTCAATGCTGAAAGGACTTGGGGTGAGAGTGAAGAGTAGGGCTATCATTCCCATTTCACCAAGCAGAGATCTGACTCTGAGTTGCCACATGCCAGTCTGGCTTGTCTCTGCTCTCTGGAGTCCTCACTTAGCCTGCATACTGGTTATTGACTTGCTAATTCACAGTTACGTTTTGGTTGTGGCTTTTCTCTGGTTGTACCTGCTTTTTCTCCAGCCACTCCAAGCTCTTCCATTACCCCTAGTTTATCAAAAAATGACCTTGGGGAAGGAAGTATCCGCACCCTCTCCAAGGGGCTGCCGTACTTTGAACACCTCTGGAAGATCGAGTGAGGACCGGGGTAGCAAAGGCTGCTGGGGCAGAGCATGACTGGCTTGTTTTGAAGTGTTACCTGGGCAGGAGCGTGGCAAATGCTGCTGGTATTTGTGCTGTATCCCCACCAGTTCTGACGCCAGCACATTGTACTCTCTGTTTTTTCTCTCCCCACTGCTTAGCTTGAGGCTCTATGGAATCATTGATGATGCTTCAAAATCACTTTCTCACAGCTTCTGACAGTGCCTTTCCATGGAGGAGATAATGTGAGTGTGGGAGTGGATGGGGAGATCCTTCAGCACACAGGTCACTGTCGTTTTAATGTCTGCTCCTATTTCAACTGGAATACATGGCCGATCCTGCTAAACACTTAGTGATATCACTAGGTACTTTTTAGTGATGAATTTACTAGTATTTTACTAATTGACTAAATGAACTGCTAAAACTTCCCTGCTCTAACTAGCAACTTACTGGAAGCTGAATGTGAAGAGCTGAACAGAATATGGAAGAAAACACTCAGCTTCAAACTCTCTCCATAATTCTTGGTCTTTTAGCATCTGCTTTGCGAGGCAGGACAAATTCCCCATCTCATTCTCCGTGGTCCAAGTCTTGCCTGCATTTTTTTACAAGATGGCTGTGGTTGACCCTCAGAACAGAGCAGGAGCTTCTCAGGCTGAAGTGAGTTCTCAGAGCAAAGCGATTTCAGCATGTAGCTGAACAGCTGCAATTGCGCTCTCCACACTGGAATAAAAGGGGTTGCTCTGATGTGTGGACGTTTAACATGTTTTTAATCAACAGCATAGATGGGCGAACTACATTCTGACACATGTTCACCTGCTCAAGAGAACCTCAGCAAAGAGCCTGCTGGGAACCTGCTCCAGCTTATGTCTTTTTAATTTGCCCCATTGCACTAGAAGGAACTTATCTTTAATTCTAGTACACAGGGTCCCATGGAGGCAGCAGCAGTTTCATCAATCCTGAGCTACCTGTAGTTTTAATGCAGGCTGACAGTGCCTGAGGTGCTCGCAGGGTATAGACTTCCTAGGCCGAGGCCGCTCCTCTATCAAGATATGTATCTGTGAGACCTAGGCTCTCCAGTCACCTCTGCTGTGGCTGAATGTGTGGCACTTGATTAGCCTGCTTCTCTTAATGTCTCGGGTCTGCAAAGTCCTTCTGGATGGTTTGAGTAAAATGATGTGTTGGGTCGTAAACCCAGCAGACTTTCCTGCCCTTTCCCCAGGAGGTATTTGTGTGGAGATCACAGATCTCTGAGGACTCAGGGCATTAGATCAAAGACAGGATTTTATTGCCACACCCATGAAAGGTCTGGCAATAATCCAGTGGGATGAGTAAAGCTACATTCAGTGCATAGGTGTGTTGCCTGTAGCAGGGCACTAAGACTCATTAACCATGTGGGGAGTTACTGCTCCTGGATTACTAACAGATAGGTAGATTCTCCTTTAATAGTAGTGTTAGGAGGAGTCTGGTCATGTCACTAGAGGCATAGGTGAATTCTGTCACTGGGAAATCTGAGTGACATGGTGAGCAACATCCTGATACCCATGAAATCCCAGAACGGGCCATGAACGTTTTTGGTGGAAAGCCCCATTTCCTGAGCTGGATCCTGTCCTGCTTTTCTTTTTTTTTGGTTCCTACGCACCATACAGAAGTTCTGGAGTTCCCCAGACTTGGGTAGAGGAATGGCTCTGTGAAGTGGCCCCAGGATCATTCAGCACTGACTGGTGCCATGCTAGGTTTCTGCTTTCCAGGTGAGAGGGAAATGTCCAGGATGTTCAGCCAGTAGCAAAGAAAGAATCTGAAGACTTTTCTCACTTGCCAATGCATCGGAAATTGAAAAACACAGTCTTTCGAGAGCCCTGTGAGCTGAGCTATCCCTCAAAAGATCTCGGACAACTTTAAGGGCGGGTATGAGAGGCACCTTAGCTGCTGCAGTAGTTTAACACCATCAGCACAAGGAGTTTTCCTGGGGTGAAGCTGCGTGCTCAGCAGTCAGTTCCATCTCTTGCATCTCAGTCCCTGGGCCTGCAGAACTCTGGAGATAACCACAGACCTTCAGGCTCTGTGGGGATGTTCCGTGATGTCTTACCATACTTGGAAATATGTGGTGAAGCTGAGGAAACTCCTCAAAATGAAGCCTGTATAGCAGGAGAATGTTTACCTGCCCAGATGAGAGGGTGTTAAGCTCTTGTAAACAGGCTGGTCTCTGAGAGGGTAGTATCACAGCACTGCTGTAGTTCTCTTTGTGTTTATCGACTGACTCACAGTTTGTATTTCTTGTCTTATATTGTCTTGGAATGCCCTTGGAGATGGAGGAGCCTGAGGGTTGGCCAATGGTCTCCCAGGGATGGAAAAGCGGAAGATGTTGGAGTGAGTACAGCCCAGCCCCAGGAAGACTTGTTTATCTGTTGTTAAGTCTTCAGTCATAGGACTTCCAAAAAGATGATGCACATTAGAAACAACAGACAGGCAGGCTTCTGCAGTTTAACTTCTTTCTTAGCCTGCTCCATGCACCAAGGGCTGGCCTTGCTTGGGTGATACACAGGAAGTGAAGCAGAATTCGTTTTATGTAAGGTGTTTGCAGTGTAGGTATTTAAGCAGAAGCTAGTCCGTGAAGGCCTCCTGTTTTGAGTCAGAGAAGCCAAAATGGTATTTCTGGGGCTTGAGTCATATCACCTACTTACCTTGGGTGATCTGCTTCCTGCAAGGTTTTACTTCTCCACAGTGCCTGGAAGGGTCTAGATGGGTACCATGCTCAGAGAGCCTGCCTTTGTGAAAGCCTGCAGCAAGGCACAGAATCCATCTCCAGGATGGAGCAGCCGAATCGTAGGTGTCAGGCCCTAGGAACTCATAGGAAGCTCAACGGCAGCTCCTACGCTGGCACCACAGTGCAGCCAGCACATGGGGTCGACGCCATCAGCTCAAGTGTTGACACGGTGGCATTGCAGCCCAGCGCTTTTACCAGCAGGTACTGTCATCTTCTGCTCAAGAATGACAGTTCAAGGAGCTTTCCTTCCCGCGGCCCTTTGGAATATGTGGTGTGTGTCTTCCATCTCTCAGCTGCATGAAAATGTTAGTCTGTGAGTCACCAGGTAAGGAACTGAGTTTCATTTGTCTTGTGCAGGGAAACTACCTGGTAGAGCCTGACTGTTCTACAGGTACAAGCAGGAAGGCTGTGTCCGAGGCAGGAGGAGTTGTTGCCAGCAATTTTGGGCACCAGGTTTGCAGTAGGATCTATTAGAGTGCTCCAAGGGCAAGAGATCTGCTTACAAGTCCTGTTTCTAGAAGGAGGTCACAGGGAGCAGTACATACACACCTCTTGCATAAACAGGGCCACGAGGCTGATGTCAGTCGTGGGGCATTGCTGTGCTTGTGCGAAAACTCTTTTGGGCCAGAGAAGGAGCCACTGATTATTTAACTGTTTTCCACTCTTGATTTGGTTTTGGATTTTAAAACTTTCTTCTTTTTTTGTTTCCAAAACAGTCTGGAGAAAAATTACATTGGTGCCTGTGGGGCCAGAAAGCTAGCAAAGGAACTTGCCAAGTGCCCCGAAATTCAGTTCCTAAGGTGAGGTGGTATTACGAAGCTGTGTGGCTGGGGAAGCTTAGCAAGGGGAAGTCAGGGTGACTGGTCTTGGGACAGACATGACCCATGCCAGCCTGCTGCCCTGAGTTAATTGACATGGAATAGGACATTGCAGGGGACGCAAATGCAAGCCAAGTATGCTGAGAGTTTTCTAGGCCAGCTCCATCTCTTCAGAAAGTCCTGGGAAAATGAGACTGAAATGCTTACTGGCTTTAAATGAGGTAAAAATGAAGACCCAGTTGTGAAATGTCCCCATTCAGAAATCTGTTATTTCTCCCATTACATCTGATTCCACTTCTGAGATATGTCCCTGCCTGTTCCCACCCTGTCCTGGGATCCGTATCTTGCAGATACTCCGACACTTGATTTTTCCCACTCTTTATCATTGCTTCTCCAAACCCTATGTATCAAACTCTACTAGAAACCTCTCGAAGGAGAGACCCACTCATCCCTCGCTCATTTGAAACGTCACTCCTCTGAGAGCACCTCTGGTAACTTTCTAGTAACACAGGTCCCAGGGCCAAGTGTCTGCTTCTACCTGAGCTGTCTGTTTGGCCCAAAACAGGCACTACCTTCTCCAGTAGTGAGAGCATCCAGGGAGCAACCACTGAGGAATGTTTCTGGTCCTGGCTGGAGCTCAGGGCCCCTGTGTGCCTGCTCAGATTCGTGGCCACAGCACACAGTCCCTTTGAATCCTCAGGGCACTCTGCTGTGTGGGAAAACCCAGTATGGGCAACTGTGGGCTAGATTCCAACAAATGAGGTAGATGAAGAAGGTAGCTCGTGTAAATCAGGTTGGTTGTGCGCAACTCAGTTCCTCCGCTTTCTGAGGTCCTAGTGGCCTGAGGACTTTGCAAAGCCTTAATCTCTCCCCCGGGTGAGATGAGTTCATCTCAGCAGGCAGGTAGCTGCTGGGTTGCTGCTGTGTCACTGAGATACGGCCGTACCTCACTCCTGACTCACTGTTGGATCTTCTTTGATGAAAACCAGAGCTGCCTCTTCTACTCACTGTCTTTGGCATGTCACCTCCTCACTTGCCATCCTTAGTCCTGCACTAACACCTTTGCTGTCATGGTAGGCTGTGGGACAATCCGGTGCCCAAGGGCCTTGCTGAGAATTTGACAAGACGAGATCCAAGACTGCTTCTCCTTCTACTAGCAAAGAAGAGCCCTTGCCTGGTGAGGAATTGCTCTCCGTCTCCCACTGCCCTAAAAAACTGCACTGAAGAACCCAGGAAGTCAAAGTTCCTGCAACTGAAAACTGAAACTATTAGGTCTTCTTCCTTTGTTGCACTGAACCAGGCATGAGCACCTAGTGGTGGTCGTGCTGTAAGAACACTTCCAGAGAATGAGATGCATCTGTTTGGGCATTCAGAAAGCCTGTGGAGTATTTAATTGTCTTTAATCAAGATTACAACTCCAGTAAAAGAATGCACGTCCTCCAGGAGAGGATGTAAAATTATCTGCAAAATTCTAAACTACTGCCCCTGTTACAAATGCACTCTAACAGGTTGCTTGAAAATTGTGTGTAACTGTATGTGAAATACCTCTGTAATAAGTATTTTGTAGGTAAAAAATGCTAATACGTGGGTTTATTTGCTTCATAGCAGGCTCCTTTTCATACGGAATTGCATCAGTTTCCTTGTGGAAACTTAAGGACTTTCGAAATATCAATTCATCACCCAAAAATGATCAATATTTATACTATGATAACATGGAAAGGCTGGTGAAGAGACTGGAGGAAAAGTCTCATGAGGAGAGGCTAAGGGAACTGGGGTTGTTCAGCCTGGAGAAGAGGAGACTCAGGGGGGACCTCATCACTCTCTACAACGACCTGAAGGGAAGGTGTAGTCAGGTGGGGGTCGGACTCTTCTCCCAGGCAATTAATGACAGGACGAGAGGGCACGAGCTGAAGCTGCGCCAGGGGAGGTTTAGGTTGGATATCAGGAAGCACTTCCTCGCAGAAAGGGTTATTAGGTGCTGGAATGGACTGTCCAGGGAGGTGGTGGAGTCACCATCCCTGGAGGTGTTTAAGGAAAGATTGGATGTGGCACTTAGTGCCATGGTCTAGCTGGTGTTGTGGTGTTGGGTCATAGGCTGGACTTGATGATCCAGCCTCAACAATTCTGTGATTCTGTGATATCACCATAAATTTCAGTGAGAAACTTTAAAGTACTGAGGTGGTAAAACAATTCCTAAGAAAACTCTGACTGTTCTGCGCGAGAGGGTGTGCACTACCGACTGTTTTCATGTGAGGTTTTGTAGACCTTTGTGGAGTTGCTGGAAGACTCGATTGCACTAGTCTTTTTGAGGTGAAACAAGAGTTCAATCAGCTTGAAACGCTGACCACATGATAGAGCCCTCAAGCCTCTGCTGTCCCCTTAATCCCAAAGCCTACATGTCCCTGGGGAATTGGTGTTGGACCTGTGGGAACTGAAGGGAGGAGATCCCAAACTGAGTTTGCTGCTCAGTGGAGGAGTTGGACTGCAGCTGCCCCTCCCACATGTGAAACGCTAGCTTGCATAGCAGGAGCACGGCCTCGTTGTTCTCATTATTTATTAAATTGTGTTATAATGTTTTCCTTATGTGTTTGTGCTGTAAATATTTCATCCTTTGGAGAATTTATGGAATTTTGTTTATCACAGTGTTTGTCTGGGGAGATGTAAGTGCCTGGGCAGGATGGGCGTTTGCAATGGGATGGAAATGCTGGTCCTGCAAACCTTTGGGCAGAGGACGTGGACAGCTGGTACCCGTTATTCCTGTGGGAGCTACTGTCCTTATTTAAAGATCAGCATTAGACTCTGTGAGATACTGACAGTTTAGGAAAAGCTCCACCAATTGTGGCTTTTATTTTCATCCTGTATTTTCAGGTCTAGTTTGCAGATGCAAATCTTCCCAGCACCCATCAGAGGAAGGGCATGGCGCAAAAAGCAGTGCGATCAGGTACTAAAAGGTGTCTTGGTGCAGTTGGCTCTCCACAGCTTTCAAGGCAAGCGTGTTTGTCAGCTGGGTTCTTCTTGAGCCGTGGTCTCCCAGGACTTCTTTTGGAAATCCAAGAAGCTGGACAGAATTTGCAGTAACAGTCCATTTTGGTCCAGGCTGTGAGCTAGAAATTAACTTTTTCCTGCATTTGAAACATCATTTTAGTACTGAGGACAAAAGTACATTTAGTACAAAACAGGCTGAGTTTTACTCTGTATGAAGTAAGTTTCTTGGGCTGGACTTTTTAATGTGCTTTGTGATGGCCAATTTGTCATCTTCAGTAGCATCCAGAGCCTTCTGCTGCTACTACAGGCCTGAGCCCCGAGGAAAAACCAGACACTACTGCTGTCAGATATTTGTTCAGCTCTATTGTATCGTTGTCACCCACTCCTGCCTCTGAATTTGTTCAGATGTCATAATTTAGTTCCCTCCTTCACTAGTGTGAAACATATCTTCTTGCTTCTTGCTTTCTCTCCTTTTATTGTTGGAGAAAAAAATCTGCTTTAAATGAATAGATGTGAATAACGCTTTGATGAGCACTTGACTTTTCTAGTCAGTTTTTATTTTCTGGGTCTTGCATGCTAACCATAAATGGCTGCCTTGGGTAGACCCGCCACTGCAGAGACATCTCTTAGGTTTAGATCACATCGTTATTTTCCCTTGCAATGAAACTCATTATTTAAAAGTAAATGAGACCTGAGATTCCCCCCCGCAGCCCCCTGACTCCTGAAGTGAGGAAGCATATATCTGTGCCATGGGGTTTGCAGGGACATGAGGCATGCTACAAACGGGGCTGCTGCAACACTTCTTTTGACCTGAGAGGTCAAAGAGTCCTTCTGAAATCTCAGGCTCTTCCCCAAATTCAAGTTTAACTCCCAAACACACTGAGAGAACCACCATCTCAGCGCAAGCTGGAGAAGGGACCTGCAGGGCCTCACAGCTTCTTTTCCACAACACCAGGTGTCAGCAAAACTCCAAAAATCAGAGGCAGTTGTCTGTCGTTCAGTATGTTTGCCTAAAACGGCTCTCTCTGCTGTATTTTGAGTGTGTAGAATGTGTTTTAAGAAAATAGAGATCTGGATTGAGTTGCACACAACCAACCAGTCCACAGTTAGTTTGTTACATCGCATGTGAAGGACTTTTTGGCCACCTTTTCCCAGCCTGTTTCCCATTCGCATTGCTCTGCCAATGTCTGTGCTCCAGCTGGTCTGAAGGTTTCCGAGGGGAACCTGGAGGCATTGTCCAATTTTGACCATTTAAATGAAGCTTCTGGTATGGGGATTGGGTGTGATGGCTGAATACCAAACTGATTCCCAAATCACTAATTAACGTGGGCCACGTTTAGAACTGATACTATGAGGTTTCAGATTTATCGTGGTCCAAAAATAGAAATGTATCAGGATGCTACAACACCCCCCCCCCTATTGTTTTGGGCTGCCTGCAGCCTCCAGAAGACAATATCTGAGCTAGTCAGTGCTGGTTTCATGCACAGAAGGGATTTTGCCCCCTGAGACCAGATCTTTAGAAAGAAATACAGCACTGTAAATACAGACGCTGCTGGAGGGTGGTGAGGTGCCCGGGTTCTGTGCTACGGAATGGCCGAAGCCCGTCTGGGTGTGGCTCTTGAACGCGGTGGCCACTGTTCTGTAGAGCTGGAAAGGGAGCCGCTGGTTCCCCACTGCCAAAACCAGCTCCAGGTAGCGCTGGACCTGCCCTGACACTGGGCAGGAGAGAAAACACAGGAAAAAACTGATTTTGGAGAAAATAGGCACATTTGCATTCATGAAATACTGGCTGCCTTTCCCTTTTTCACCCAAAGCGACATTTTAAGCCGTGATTGTGGAGGTAGGAAAGCAGGTCTGGCACAGGTCCCACTTCTCCTGAATTCCTCTTTCAGGCACAATCTCGGCCCTGCTTGTTGATGGTTTCTGAATGAGTTTACCCAGAAATAGGCACTTTGCTCCTAAAACCAAACTCAGCTCTTTCAGCTGGATGTTGCCTGCGCCGAGCAGGAGTTTTTGCGATCAATGAGCCCGTCCAGCCTCCCCTTCCCTGCTCCTGGGGTGCCGGGAAGAGCAGGGAACCCTCAAAGCTGCCGAGAACTGACCCAGTGCCTTTAAACTCTTCCCGCCTTTAGCAGCTCCGGGACAGGTGGCTGGGGGGAATACGGGACTCGCTTGTTTTGCCTGTGATCTTTAGAAGCATGAATAATAAAGGACTCCGTACAAATAAAGACGGTTTATTTAACCTCGCAGGGAGGCTTCCGGTCTTATTATCCTATCTCCGTATCAAAAATACCTCCATAAATATCCTTGACGCTTGATGCTNCTCGGCCCGGTCCGGTCCGGTCCGGCCCGCGGTGGTGAGTACCGACAGCCTCCGAGGGTGTCGTGGGGATAACGGGTGGGGAACGGGGCGAGGAGAGGGACCATCCAGTTCGGCGAGAGGATCTGAGACCGGCCCGCCGCGGGATCGTTCCCGTGGGCCG